>APFE030227141.1:21843-53100 GCA_000404065.3 Pinus taeda | reverse complement strand
AATTTTCTGTTGTAGAATAGAGAAAGAAGTCTGTCCAAACTGTTTAATCTTGGCAGATCAGTAGTTAGGCAGAGAAGCTAAGGTTCCCAACTGCTTAATCTGGGGCCTTGGAATAAATAAGGGTAGTGCTAGATAGGAAATCAAAGGAAAAAGCCAATGAAAAAGAAAAGGCACATAAGGGTCTGCAAGTCCAAGAGCACCCTCCAAGAAGAAACAAAAAATGCTAGGCAAATAGATGGGCAGGTAGATGGGGTTGCAGAATTGGTGTTCCTTCCAAAATGAATCGTGCTGATCAATACAAGGAAAACAACATAATGGAGCATGTCTAACTTCCATTTTTTCCTGATTTATCACTCATTACTAACATCCCTTCACCAGTTTTGGTTATGTAAGAATTCAAGGTTTTATGTTGGTCCTTGTTGCCTTTAAGAGCCACATTCCTTGTGCAAAATTCTTTTCATTTTGATCTACTCCCTAAAATTAAGTTGTTTTCAAGTAAACTTAGTAATATCACTCCTCATGCACCTTCTCCCTCCATATTAACCTTTAAATTTTATTATCTAACTCCCTATGTCACCCTTTCCCTACTATTATAACACCATGGTGTAAAAACCCTAAGCATTCTATAAATATCCTCTCCTTGGCATTATAGCCATATGATTCATTACCAGGAAATCAAATTGACATCTGGTCAGTTTGAGAACCCAAGCCTAACCTCTTTTCCTCCCTCATAAACTCATCTACCTAGTCAAACCTTCATTTTGCCTAAAAAACCTTGGAAAAACCCTTTGCACCCTTTTAACCCGCTGAAAAGGCAAAATACCTTGAAAACCCACTTTTGCCGCTTTATCCTAAGTTTGGGATTTATGTGCGTTTGATACAAAATACATTGAAAAAACTATTGTTTCTGCATTTATCCAAAGTTTGATGGTGCGCGCGACTTTGCAAAAGAAATTTCATCAAAAACCCATTTTTTCCTAAGTTTCGGGATTTATGCGCCTTTGTAAAAATACATAAGAAAACCATGCAATTCGCGAAAAAATCGAAGGCTCCCGCTAGGCACAAATCCCAAGGAAAGTAATATTTTAATGCTCGCCCGACGCCGTATCATCCGTGCAGGTCATTGGCCCGTCGACCATCCGATGAAGCACTTTTCATCCGACGGTTGACGCGGATATCGGACCGGCCCCGACGTTCAAAAGATATCGTCTGATATCTGTCAGAGGCTGACGTGAGGCCTCGGCCACGTGTCACCCCCAAATCGTATCGGAGCCCCTTCTGACAGATTCCTTTCCGTATCAAAAGCGGTGCGATACGATACCGCTGTGGTTTCCGGTTTTCCGCCAATCCGCCTGCCAGCATCAGCACCGCGTCACTGCCTGCGTCATCGCCGCGTCCGCAACCTCCGTCCGCCATTGCTCTACCTGTCTACCACCTCACCACCCCCGTGGACCACTCATAGGCTGCCACGTCACCTGATGACGTCATGCTGACGTCATCCTACCCTGACCCACCTGATGACGTCATGCTGACGTCACCCCAAAAAGGCGCGAATGTCCCAAAAAAGCCATATTTTGTCAATTTTCGCGTTCTTTTTGCACTTTTGGAAAAAACTGTTGTTGCACCCTCTGCATGCATTTTATGACCAATTGCACCAACCTACTCAAATCGACCTGGAGACCTTCGGCGCACCTACCCACCTGCATCCATGACCCAGACCATCGAGTTTACCAGGTATTTATCCCTGCAAGTCTTCTCTAAGCCTAGTTTTTGTCTGCAAATAACTAAAAACTCACTTAAGGCTCTGAAAATGCATAATTCACCAGTGAATTCCCTGCACCCAGTTCCCACTTGGAAATTTAACGGTCGAAATTCATTAGCCGAGCTTGTTTTAGCAAAATTTTCATTGAAAACCTGCATTCCGTTCGCGCAGTCGTGAACAAGAAACCCAGAACCTACATTTAATTATTGAAGAAGGTCTGCCGAAGAAAAATATTCACCTTCTCAAGTGACTGTGCATAGTATTTCAATTGTTGCAAGCTTACCCTATCATCCTCCATTTCTCAATTCACCTCTTCACCTAGGCAGTACTCTTTTTCTATTGCCCAGTCTAGTAACATCAGTCTACATACAAAATAGAGTTTAAGTGACCATGGAGACTCTAGTTGCACCGGTGGCCCTCAATGTTGCTCCGTTGAATGCCCCTCAGAGAGAATTGGAGTGGAAGGATTTTGCAGACTTAGATTATCAAACCTCAGAAGACTCCTTAACACACAGCAAGTTCCACCTCCACCTGCTAAATGAGCTAAAGGCCAAACATGTGGATGGGACAGATATATTGGGCATTTGGGATTCCTTCCTCCCAATCTTCAGGCTCCCTCAGGTCAACCAATTCCCTAACCTGATTCATCTGTGTGGTGTGTGCTATGATCCCACTCAGAGAGCTCTGCTTGACCCTTCAGGCTTAGTTGTATTTTACATCACCCCTGAGGCCATTAGAGAGATGTTGCAGTTTGAGACTGAGAAGAAATTGGTTCCCTTGTCTTTGTTGGATCTGATAAACCAAGGAGCTAGAATGCTTACAGATGCTTAGATCACAAAGCTGAACCAATTGTTTATTAACTCTGACACTGTGCAATACCCTCCTATTTTTTCTGCTTACCTCAACCAATTGGGCGTAGACCTTGCAGATATGATCAGTTCCATCCTGGGGTATAAATCAGTTGAGTATATTGATGAAACTGTACTAGTGATGATGACTATGTTTTCCCCTGGAAAAACTCTAATCTGTTATGACTATGCCACCTACATATCAGATAAGATGCATGAGCAGTTTATGAACCTGTCAAGAGAGAAGGTGTTCAGATACACCTCCTACATCTACCACTTAATTCTATATTATCAGCATGAGAAATTCTCCTTTATTGTCAAAAGAATGGATGCACAAGGCAATCCAAGGTCGATAGTGTACTGGAGCTCAGTTTTTCACTGCAGAGCCTACTCTCCATACACTTACTATGAGTTCATAGACCTCTTCATCCACCCAGCCATGTCTTTGTTCCTGAGCTCGCCTCCTCCAAGACTGACAGACGAGATGCAGAGAATCCTCCAATTGTGCAAAGTGTACAACATTGGGGATTGGTATTTTTACCAAAACTACACCGTTATACAAATATATGGTTGTGAGTTACCCCCATACAAACTGCCCAAGTATGTGCCCATGAGACTATTTGCCCTTGAATACTTCAGGCAATTTGAGAATGCTGATATGATACACTTCTCAGGTAAGGGCAAGAAGGCAAAGCTGAAAGTGAAAAACCAATTGGGCCACCTTGTTTTGAACAAAAGGGAGGAAGGCTGGAAAGAAGCTGATAGAAAGCTAGAAGGCCTTGGTCTAAAGACCAGTTTCCTCTGGAAACCCTATGACCCCAATCACTCCATATCATTAAGAAGGGTCAAATATAGGCTCTCTAGTTATGACCATGTAAGATTGCCTCACATTGAACAATATGAAAATCAACCAAAATGGAAAAGAGGCACACTAGAGGAACCTATCACACAAGAAGAACTGAATGAGAGAGCAAGAAGAAATCTTCTTAAAATGGTTGACTTGTAACTTCCTACACAGGTATTCTCTCTGCCAAAGCCTCAAGCAGGAGCAACTGCCTCATCCTCCACAGCACATCAGGAGGCAGTCCAAACTACAAGTTAAGCTCACAGTAAATGCAAGGAAAAAGAGATGGAACAAGAATAGGTACAGCAGGCACAGGTTCAGCAACCTCAACTTTTACAACAGCCACAAAAGGAGCAGCCAGGGCAAGGAGAACAGACAGCAGAGGCCCCAATGGTCATAGAGCAGCAACCAAAAGAAATGGCACCTCCCAGGAAAGACTCAAGGATTGATTCTTCTGTCCTCCAAACCCCACAAAGAGAGGACGTAAACAAGAAAAGGGACAGAGAGACTCCCCTTACTGCCTCAAAAAATCAAGGGTAGAAGAGGCAAACGTTAAACCCTTTTTCTGAAGAAGAAATGCCAATAGGGCAAACTTCAGGTACAGGCCTGCCCAGCATGGAGGCCTTAGCCAGTTCCTTCCAGTAAGAACAAGAAAGGGCAGCAAGAGGAGAATTTATCTCCTCAGGCCAACAGAGGGAAGGCGAGAGAAGCATCAAGCAACAATTCAAGGATATCAAAAAGAGAAATGAACCCTTAAGGCTGCAATTATATAATCATTTATTAAAAATGGCTCCCACTAACTAGCAAAGACTCATGTCTGCCTATGATTCACATGAGGGTAAAATGATAATGAGCCATTTCACACCAGCCGTGCAGCAACCACAGTCAGCTGCCGATTATATCAGGACCAACCTTGAGGTCCTGGCCAAGGACATCCACCCAATGGATCAGATTGAATTTCACAAACAAACGGGTGAGATGGTGTATGCCACTTTGGCAGATAAGACCTTGGTGAACTATAGGCTACAAAATAGCCTAAATAATACCACTGCACAACTTGAGTTGGAAAGGGCATCCTCTCAAGCAAAGGACAACAGGATCAAATCTCTAGAAGACATCATAATAGAGCTTGGACATGATCCTAAGGATGTGAAGGTAGTGTAGGAGATTCTGAAGCTGAGGGATGCTGATATGGCAGCACTAAGGAAAATGATAAAAATCCCAGCAACTCTTCATCCTCAAACAGAAGAGATTGCCCAGCTCAGACAAGACAAGGATGCAGCTGCTATGCTGGTTACATTATATAAAGAGCTCATCGAGACACAAGAGAAGCTGTAGGAATCAGAGGCTACCCTTCAGGCAGCATTGCAGTAAAAGGAGGCAGGACAAACTTCACAACCCCCTCCAGAAACAATTAATCTGGAGGAAGCTCCTCAAACCACTGCCCCTCCCAGTCAGCTGACACAACAGGCAGCACCGTCCACCTCAACACCAACAACAGAGCAGGCTGAAAGCCTTGACATGCAGAAGCTAAGAAATGAGATTCAAGCCTTGGAGTCTCAAATGTCAGAGTTGAATCAGGCCAAAGACACTCTGGCTAAGATCAATGAGAAATATGACAAATCCAAGAAAAATGTGGCTGAAAGAGAAAAAGAGGTAAAGGCTCTCAAAAAGAGAATAAATGAGCTAGAGAAGGAGCTCACACTGGACAAGGTGATAGCTGAGCTCAAAAGGATCCTATGGGCCAATATTGGCCAGTCCATCACAGACCAGTGGGAGTACATTGAGGCCATTCATGAGCAAATGGCGCTCATTGGAAAAGCGCACAGAGAAATTCAAAGGGCAAGGGCATCTCTAGGAAGCATGGCTGAGATTGCCACCAGAATGATAAATGTGTTCAACTATAGGACAAGCTCCCAGCTGATCAAAATGGGAATTGCCAATAGGATTGAGACCATTTCGATGGTCAAAAGGGTCCTGACACTAAGAAACCTGGTACAAACCCTGGAAAGAAGAAGCCAGGATATGCAGGCAGATATCAATAAGTTCCAGGAAAGGTTCATGGCATTACAAAACAGAGGTCTTCCTAGCCTGACGGAGCCATCAGGAATGCTACTCTCACATGAAAAATATGCCAAGAGAGTCAACACTTTTGCTGCCAATCAGATTGCAGAGACAGCAAGCACATCAGTAGAAACAGGGCCAGCAACAGCACAGACCCTTTTCAACAGGGTGGAGAGCTTATTCTTCATTATGAATGAAATCACTCACTTGTTTGATGAGCCTCCCCATTTTTACAAGTATACAGAGGCATATGAGACCATGGGGTCAATTTTGAGGCATCAATTGACTACACAGGAAGTGTGGAATAATTTAATACAATTATTGTTAAACCAAATCCAGTAATTATATTTTTCATTTTTGAAAATATTTAAATTTTCATACACAGGAAAATAAGGATATATCAGCAGGTATGCAGAAAGAGGCTGAGCCAACTCAGCACAACTATTCGGCCACCACAACAGCACTGGAAGTCACAGGTGACAGGGCCAAAAAGCTACAGAAGGACAGAGTTGCACAAACATGTCACTCGGCAGTTATAACAAAGTGTTCAACCAACTCAATGAGCTCCAAAAGTCAAAATTTTCTGAGAGGAGTAAAGAGCATTTATGTTGTATTAAAGTTTGTAATAACTTCTTATCTACAATTTCTATACGAGTTAATGAAGATATTTTATCTCTCAGATGACTCAATGCCTGAGATATTTTTTATGAAACACTTCTATATATTCCCCCTCGCATAAGTTAGAAGGGGTTGGACATTGGATGTCGGAGATTGTTCATATCTATTCTACTGTTCTTTTACTGTAACTCTCAGAGAAGTAATACAAAAGATGATGGAATTTCAAAAGCTCTGTGTTGCTTGATGTTTTCTGGTGTTTAGCTGAAAGTTGCAGGATTCCTGCGTATCTCATGGAACAATAAGTTTTTCTTATAACTCTTTGTTATGTGTTTTGTTATCTTTCATATCTCTTTCATATTCCTATGTCTTACAATTTATAGCAAGGAAAAAGAATAGTTCCAGGATTTAATCCCAGATTACCCTGAACTCAATCTAAGCTATTCTAAATGTTTTTCTTCAAGTTATAGTAATAAAGGCGTAATTCTTAAATTCTATCCTTTCACACTATAACTTTCACAGTGATTATTGTTTCAGGAATTCAAGTCTTCTCCTGAGGAATACATCTCCTTATCACACCCCAGCTTAGTGGAAAGTTCTTAATTGCTTTTCACTAGTTGTTCACATTTCACCATCATAAATTCAAGTTTGTTTCGTGAAGTACCTAAGTGGCCCTGTAACTCCAGCTGCTCAAACTCAAGATCTCAAGAAACCAGTAGCACCAGACTCCATTGCCCAATGGACTAACTTTATCTGCAGATCTCCACTTTAAGTACAGAAAGACATACTTTCAACCAAACATAAACCAAAAACCTTTATTACATAACTAGCCTAATATCACCACAAAACAGAGATAAACCTTATAGAGAGAGCCCTCTCTGATTACAGCTGGGCTAGAAGCTGTATTCCAAAGACTGGTTAGTGGTTACCTCGGCCGTATTCCCTTGGGAGTCATAGGGAACAACCTGGGTGTTAACATTATCCATATACTCTTAGTCATTTGATTCATGGGAAATATCTACTGCATCATGTAAATCATCCACATTTATTTGTTTATCCTCTAAAGTGCGGTCTAGATCAGGTTGGTGTTCTTCAATCTTTGCTTCTAATGGCTTTTCCTCATCAAGCATGATCCATAGCTTCTTAGTTTCCCTAGGAAGATCTTCTAGTTCTTCATGATTCCCTTGTTCCAGAGGAATACACCTATCTCTAAATGATGCCAAGATGTGTTATTTACATGAAGCAAATACCCCATCTTCTTCGAGAATTTGAGATAGTTCTTGGAATAACATCACATTTGCTGGATTTTTCCTACTAGCTGGAATGTCTTGTTAGCACCTAGATTGAGAGCAGGGAGTTTTTTGTAGTAAAAAAAGAACAAACCAAGATTGTAAACTAAGGAAATCACATCGACGGAAATTAAATAACCTTTATTGCAGAAAAAAGTAACACACTTTGCAGTAAAAGAAATTTCTCTTAAGAAACTCAATTGTAGTAAATCAAGCATCACACTTTGCAGAAACAAAAATTACTCATAAAAACTAAATTGCACTAAAAGAAACAAAGTAGGCATCACACTTTCCAGTAAAGCAAATTACTTATTTGCAAAAAAGAAAACCTAGCTTGTGAGTTCTCTAGGCATGTCGTCCAGTATGCTTCAGCAAGTAAGGAGAATCTTGTTAATATAGAAATTCAATTGTGAACGAAAGGGAAAAAAATGACAAATCGTTGAAGCCTTATCCTACAACACCTCCCCGACAATGACGCCAAAATGTCAGGCGGTATAAATGAAATATTTACACCAATATTTGATTTGTCAGACTGAGGTCGTAAGACTTAGAGGCTTACCACAATATATGCTAGAATATGACCTCAAGGATGTATAAAAAAAAAAACCAAGCTCTTGCAAGAAATTTAGAAGAAGCATCATTCAGGAAAAAGAAACAAGACTTTTTGAAATAAAGTAAACACACTTTGAGAATCTACTTTTGGCTCCTCTTCTGGGTTGAGTTGACTCCTGCAGTAAGTCTTCCTCAGTTGTCCTGGGGACAAGGGAATGTAGGCCCCATTCAAAAGAAAGTGATTCAAGAAATAAAGAATGAAAAAACCTCTTAAAATATTACTGCTATTTGCAAAAGATGAAAAGCATGAAATAAAACATAAGGCAACCTCTTTCCGATTAATCTAATGAAACAATTGAAAGATTTTAAAAGAGATCTAAATTATACTGCTTGTCTAGAAATGATTCAATATCCTATTTTAAGGAAAGTGTGCATTTGTCTTGGTTACAAGTTCTCTTTCCTGCCCCTGAATCATCATTTTTGCACTGCAACAATGTGCATGCAGTTGAACGCTATTCCTATACTGAAACAATGTTCCTGCACGAGAAGTATGTCATGTTCCTGCGCTGAGTATATCAACCTGAAGCAACAGTGAATTATGATGAAGGGATATAACTTTTTAACCTTATATCATTCCAAGAATTCTTGTGAGAAGTTCACTTGCCAATAAAGCAATATGATAATTATTCCTTATGATGATCCTAGAATTTAATTATTAAAAATTCAAGAAAGAATGTTTCACTTAAAAGTGTAGGAATCGGTTTCACATTTAAAATAATAGTTTTAAAGTAGTCACAAATTTAATAAACAACAATTATTAGTAAACAGTAATATTCTTCAGTTATAAATAATGATTAATGATATCATTAACTCCAAATGTGTAGAGAAATGGAATGAAATTGAAAATAAAATGGCTAAAAGGAAGAAGAGATAAAATGAAATTGCATAAATATATTTAATCACACTCACACCATGCAAAATAAAATGTAGAAAAGGAAATTCTAAGAAGTTTGGGGCAATGGATTGACTAGTGGGCCCAACCACCCATCTAATTTCCCTTGCAACAATTAAATCACAGTGCCGGTAGATTCAGAAAGAAAACTGAAAATACAAATTGAATGCCATTATATATCAATTTTGAAGTCTTGTTACATAGTTATGGAATGATGCATCGTTGGCTCTAGTGGTTCCCTCCAGGGATCACCCCACTGGGCACACAACTCCTCCTTCCCTTCACAATAAAGATCGATCCTCCATGTTGCAAATAATTCGATCTACAATCTACAATTTTCCATCCTCTACACCTACATAACTCCTCCCTTTTATATTATTTTTACATGCTAGTTTCCTTAGAAAACAACATGGGGATTGAATACCAACTGATTCTCATCAATAGAATATCAGTACAAACATTTCCCTATTGAAAGAATGAATATTCGACATGAATTTTCCAAATTTGGGCGTTTTCTAGAATTCTGGAAAAATTGATTTTTTTAACAAACCGCCTCCAAAGAACACTTTGTATCTTCTTAACCATTACGAATCTCAGAATGTTCTTTGGAGGAAACCTATTTTTTTATGTTTACAACAATAACCATTCTCATAATTTTCTGCTTCAGCTCCATTTCCTTGGAAGTCAAGCCTGAAACTGAATGTTTGGATACTTGTGAAATCTGAGATCCTAAAATTCTAGAAAAACAGTTTTTGTTATAAAATTGCCTCAAATACCATTATGTAACTTTTATACTATTATGAATTTTAGAAATCTATTTGAGGCTTAGTGAATTTTCTATACTGGGACCAAAACCCAGGTTCCATAATTTCTCTATTCACCTTCACCTACACGGAGAAAGAGGAGGAAGTAGGCAATCTGGAAACTATTGCGAATTCGGAGCTGAAGCATTAATTATTCTGTAAATGTAGGTCCATATGACCTAAGTGTATGTTGACTAATTTGGAAGTGTTAAAACAACATTTTGAACAAAAACCTCTTTCATATTTTCCTAGAAATTTGCCAATGTATGAAAGCCCCAAATTGGTGCAGGAATGTTGGTGCAAGCACGACTTGTATAGGAACTGCTAGTACAAGAATGTTGGCGCCTACCACAAAAGAGTATATTAATGAAATTTTCACACTAAATACTCTTCAAATTATCAAAACAAGAAGAGTTCATAGATCAACAACTATTAGCTCGAAATGCCTATAAAGAATAACTTAATAATGCGTAAAAAGAATAATAAACACCTAGCACAAGCATAAAATTAATCAGTAAAATCATGGAAATCTAGACAAAAAGGAGGCTCAATAAGAATGTATATGCCATTTTTCTAAATAATATCCACGTATATATGCACTTTCCCTTAACAAAACCCACATACATATATCAAAAGATTGAACCCTGAATCTAAATCACTGCACTACAGATTTTTGAACCACATACAAATCATTACATAGCATCATCATATTTAGTCAACATATCATTCCATAAACCACTCAAATCAACCAGAACTATCACACACATCTTATCATGAAGGATATATCATTTACAAACAACAACAAACATAACATAACAAGTTAGCATAATGATCAGCTCAGATTGTAAAACCCTAGAATATGTACATGACATTTATGAAACACTTTCGCGTATGTATGTCTCTTTTAATAATCATACCCATGTACAGATCTGTCCATACTGCAGGATCGATACGCAACTACCCAGAAGCAGATCCACATATGTATGCAATCTTTCTAAAGAAAACTTGTGTATAGATCTATAACTATTGAATTATACCTTTGCTACAAAACCAAACATCATTCAAACCCCATATATCGACACATATTGTAAAATACATACATCATATCATGATCACAAATCTATCATCTCATAAGAAAATTATTCAGCGTGTGGTCATTACAGATCAATAAGATCTATGAGATCTGATCCGTCATCACACTCCCAAGTGCACAATTATTTCAAAAGAAACAATTCATCAATAATCCATTACATGCACACTTAGCACCTTGATCTCTATCTCCTTATGTAGCTTAGGCCTTATCCAATACCTTAGGCCAATTCCATGGTTATGCCAATGGTATTCTTTGATGAGATCAAATATCCATTGTCATGTTCTTTACTATGGGCCAATACCTTGGTAAAAACCCCAAGTCTTTAGAATATCATGGTGTAGAAGCTGTACATAATTTTCTTCACCATACTCGTGTATGTACATGACTTTGCTTCACAAAACCCATGTATACTTCTTCAAACTTTATCTTTATCATTCCTCTGTCTCTGAAATGATATTCAATATGTACTGGCCTAAATAATCATCCAGCTACTATCATGTCGACATCTTTATTAAGTAGGTTGTCATCAAGGACAACACATTTGTGATAATTCCAACAAGAGAGTGAGAAGTGGAGAGAGAGAGGGAGTGATAAGGGAGAGATAGAGAGAGAGTGTGCATGTTTATGGGTGATATAAAGAGTCAAAGAAGGAGAGATGGAGAGAAGGGGGGAGACAAGGAGAGAGAAGGAGATAGGGAGGGATATAGTAACAGAGTTGGAGAGAGAGAGAGAGAGAGAGAGAGAGAGAGAGAGAGAGAGAGAGAGAGATCAAGAGAGAGGATTTGAGAGAGTGGAGAGAGGGAGGGAAAGAGAGATGAAGTTGAAGAGGGAGAGAGAGTGAGGTAAGAAGAACAACATAGAGATAGAATTGTGGAGAGAGAGAGAGAAAGTGATAAGGAAGTTGGAGAGATAGGGAGCGAGGAAAATAGGAGAAAAGAGTTAGAAGTAGGGGGGAGAGAGAGGGAGAGAAGGATGGAGGGATAACTAGATAGATTGGAGAAAGAGAGGGTATGTTTTGGGGGTGATATAGAGAGACAAAGGGAGATAGAGATATTGATGGAAGGTGAAGAGAGGGAAGAAGAGAGAGATGGAGAGAGGGATGGAGGGATAGGGAGATTGATAGGTGTGTTTAGGGGAGTGAGATAGAGAGACAAAGAAGGAGAGATAGAGGGAGATATAAATATAGATGGAGGGGCGAGAGAGGGAAGAATATTTCTTGCACTAGATGCATTGATTTCAATGTAGATGGAAATTTCTAATCCTCTTTAATTACTGACACTAACTGCATTGATTTTAGTGTAGATGTTGATTTCTAATATATTTTATTGCTTGCAGTAGATGCATTGATTTCAATGTAGATGATTTCTAATCCTATTTTATTGCTTTCACTAAATGCATTGATTTCAAGGTAGATAGTGATTCCTAATCCTATTTGATTACTTGAACTAAATGCATTGATTTTAGTGTATATGTTGGTTTCTAATTTTATTTTCTTATTTGCACTAGATGCATTAATTTAAGTGTAGATGTTGATTTATAATCCTATTTGATTGCTTTCATTATATGCATTGATTTCAGTGTAGAAGTCGTTTTCTAATCTTATTTGATTGCTTGCATTAGATGCATTTATTTCAGTGTAGACGTTGATTTCTTATTTGATGTAATTGGATGAATGATGGTACATTAATTTTAAAGTGATTAGATTAACAATGCGCATCAATTTCAGTGTAAATAAAAAATATTATTGGAAATGTGCATTGATTTTTGTGTTATAGTAACTCAACCTATTAATATTGGAGAGTGTTGGAGAAAATATGGAGGGGGGGTGAATCATTATTTTAAAACTCACTTAGACTTTTCTTTTCTTCTCCAGATTTTTGTACGTGACTATAATGAAGCAAATCTATGTATGTACATGATTGTTATGTAGACAACTAGAGTATATCCAGTTAACTATATTTTTAGTTAATCCATCAGATTTTTAACTTGAACCAATGTATCTGTACATCATTGGGAGTTAAATAAAAAGTAACCATGTGCATTAAGAATAGAATAAACCATCACACATAAGAAACACATCAACACACATGAACACCAAGAGATTTATGTGGAAACCCAATCGAGAAAAACCATCGCTACTATCATCTCCGTATTTATTCTTTATTATAAATAAAACATCTTCCAATATTCTGCACATACACAATCATACCAGCACATAGGAACCCACCTATAGAAGGCTTCTCTCATTCTCCAGCACCCACTGGAAGGGAGATCCAACCCCCTAATCTCGTTTACCAGCACCCACCTGTAGAAGGCTTCTCTCATTGTCCAACACCCACTAGAAGGGAGCTCTAACCCCCTAATCTGGTTTACTAACACCCATCGGAAGGGAGCTCCTACCCCCTGATATGATTTACCAGCTACCACTGGAACGAAGCTTCAACTCACTTATTGAAGGCTCCAACCCTCAACACCTCTATGTACCATGTTTCTTAACTTTTCACACCGAATCCACCTCATACAAAAAATCACAACTTGTAGGCCACTTTTTATCAAATTTTCAGACTGGGCCCACTACCATCATTTAAGAGAAATACAAAATATCAAAACTGAAACTGATCACTATGTTTCCAGGAAAACTAGTGTGTTTTCGATCTGCTAGTCCCACTATGATTGGCAACTATCTTAGAAACAAACAATCAAAGAAATTTGTGATTTCATCTATGTATGATAGATAAGAGAGAAGCAAAGGACCAACCTGGATCTTCCGCTTGACTCCTTGATCGATTTCTCTCCCCTTTGATAGAGCTCGCAACTCCTCTCCTACTTGTCCCACTTAGAGAATACCTATAGAAAAAAAGCAACAGAACACCATCAAATCATCTCATTCTATTATATCATAAACAATGAGAATTAGAAATACATTGAACATATAATGGCATTTACAAATAACAAGATTCACAAGTACATGATTGTATGGAGGAAAACTCAAAGAAATTTATTAAAATATAAGGGAGAATTACAACCCAGCTCTCTGATCCAGCATCATCCTCCCAGCATCAAATTCCTCTTCACCTCATGAGAAACAAGATCACCCAACAATGCAATGCTTCTTCTC
This sequence comes from Pinus taeda, assembly GCA_000404065.3. Lineage (NCBI taxonomy): Eukaryota > Viridiplantae > Streptophyta > Pinopsida > Pinales > Pinaceae > Pinus > Pinus taeda. The sequence continues at coordinate 39,160 of APFE030227141.1, read as the reverse complement.
AAAGACAAACTATCAGCACATCCTTACAAATTACAAAATTCTAGCCTCCAGATCTCTCAGATGAGGGATCCATTTATAGATGTTTGCAAAGGTGTGAGTCATCTCTAGGTTTTTGATTAGTGTCATTCCACTTGTAGTTCTTAGTTCCACTTGAAGATTTCTTAGATCTCTTACTCATCCCTGGGTGAATTTAGAGAGGCAAGTGTCATAGAGGAAGTTTCTAGAAGATTCCATGGGCATACACTTAGTAAATTGTCTCAGAAATTTGTCCATTCTCGCTCATTGCACCCCACAGAAGTCTTCTTCAATATGCATCATACCTGGCTAGTGTAGGAGTCAGTATGCATTGCACCCTGGCAATGGAGCAGTTAGCATGGTCCAGTTTTGGCCAGTTCTGAGTGGTTTTTCAGGTGGAACTTTTGGGGAATGATGTAATCAGTTGACTATGATGCTTTAGGGTATAAAACAACACTTTTAGGGGTTAAAGAGCCCTTGGTTTATTGACATATAAGATTGGGGCTGCAATGCCCAAATATGTCTATAACAGTGCCCCCCTAAAGCATGAAGTTGTAAATATTTTGATGTCGGGTGAAATGATTTATCATGAGGATCCGAGGTATTCGAACTGGAAGGTCACCTGTATAAGATACAATACCATACATCATCATGATATTATTTTCATGATCTAGCTAAGGCAGGCATTCCCATGCTTAGCTTTATAAATTCATTTTCATGTACATAGGACAGATAATCCTCTGCAGTTTCAGACTGGTGATTCTTGGTATGTAGAGTCATTATCCCTTAGCTTGGATGATCATCTGTGCAGCTTCTGTGTACATTTGATGTCTTTATATTCTTGAATATATCGTAGCCTGGATGGATGAAACTAGATCCATGGTCTTCAAACTCATTCAATATTCACCCGATGTATAAGTCGATCCATGTGAAAAGATGTTCTAAAGTCGAACATGGAAAGATATCGCCTGATTACTAGCCAATGATGTAAGATGTTAACAAGCATGAGAGGAACCACCGATAATGATAATGATTCTCAAGGTACTACAATACAATTCATGTGGTGCAAATATATGATCTGACATCGAGCACCATGTAAAATCTTTCAATCGAAGGCCATTGATGTAAACCTGTCGCCGGAAGTGAGATACTTGCCATTGAAGCATGCAAACTTCAAAGTATTGAAAGGGTTGTTTCTAAGTTGACTTCTTTGATAATGAGCTGATATTGATAAGAAGTGACCCGTCATAGGAGGGCCTTAATGTATCCCACATCTACGACACGAAACGCAACAAATGATTTTCTAGAGGTGAAAACGATGTAATGATACAAGGTTCAAGAATGGAAGACATGAAAAATGGAGGGTGAAGGTATTGCAGTGGATGAGGCATTAACTGGATGGTGAATTCTGTGAATGAGTTCTCTTGAACATATCAGCGACACTGAGATGGATTGGTAGTGTTAACCGCAAAAATGGATGGTATGGAGGACCAATCGTGAAATGATCGGTGAACCAAATAACCCAACCCGACTCAATCAGGGTGATGTAGTGAAAGTGTCATGTTCAAGAGCGACCTGCTACCAATAAAGTTCTTCAAGATTTATTCCCTTTTTCCCCAGTAATTGCTGACCAATACCTTTTTATCTTTGTCAAGATTGAGGAGGATAATGTATGCTTGTTCTATAATTTTCCCTCTAGGAAAATCTGTCACTATGTTTTAGCGAGCCTAGTGATAGTGAAACTCGTTCTTGTTGGGTGGACAAGTTTGTCGCTATTGTTTTAACAAGTTTAATGACAAGGATAACTCGGTCCTTTTCATGTTTAGAGAGTTTGAAAAGGTATGAAAAGGAAACTCCAGGAATCATTTTTCATAGCATAATCCCTTAAGATTGAAAAAGTATAAAATAATACAAAAGCAATGACTTTTTGATCGCTTTAGCGAGTCAAAAAAGACAAGCACTCGATCGTTTTGTGGGATAATCCCTCAGGTCCAAAATGATTAAAACTTACAGGAGGGATGGCACTTCCCCTTACTTTAACGAGCTGGAGAGGCCAGTAGCTCTGCAATCTTTTCATATTTAATGAGTCTAAAAAGAGCTTAAAGGAGACTCATTTTTGAGGAACGAGTTGCGTTCTAGGGTAGCAACTGGTTCCGGGTAAGCTTGGAACTTCTCAAAACATGGTGATGTGAAGACGGTGGCTAACAGAAACACTCATTGCAGTTGTTACTCAAAATGGTAAACAATCAAGTGGAAGCATATGATTGGCCAAACGGATGGAGGTGATGGAAGTAACACAACCAAGGTTCAAAAAGCAGATAGAATAGCAACCACAAAGGTCGTTTAATGAAGGCATGTTTATTTTTAATGAGCTTGAACCTTGTGTTAACATATGCTGAGTAGCAAGTTTATTTTTTAACGAGCTTGAACCTTGCGGAAATATTTCCCATTATAGTAGTCAAAGACGCTCAATTCACTGTTTAGCACTTTAGATACTTTCATCGGTCATTCAACCTGCTCAATTGCTCCATAAAATTGATTAGAAATACATATACATGCTCTAAAAATGAATAAAAAATTAACATTTTACTTGAAGTACGTGAATAGTAACATAAAAATTAGTTTACCTCTCATCTCTATCATTTCATTTCAAATTTGGAATTTTGGAGCTTTGGAGTGGTTTTCCGCCTCAAATTTCATAAGCTGATTGCATGAGATCTTGTGGACTGTTCTCTGTGCCATCAGGACCAAGTAGGAGCTAACCCTGAGCTCTTCATTTTCATTCCATCCTTTTTTGATTTTGAGCAAGTTTTCCCTACTTCGAGGCCCTTGGGGTTTGAAGAACTCGTTCTCCATCCATCGCACCTGGCATACATTGAAAAGTACGATGTGTACTGAGTTGGACACTCGCCATTCAATGTGAATCTCACCTTACTCAAAGGCAAGGTGTGATGGGCACAAAAGCGAAAATTTGCACATTGATTTTTCAAGAACATTTTGCCTGTTTTTGCTCAAAAATGGATCCTAATTCATCTTTTGTTTGTGTTTCAGATTTTTGTCGGGTTAAGATGGTTGTCACATGGCGTTAACATGAACATGAAGAAGAGGACATGATTTCCTTACACGATCAGGGTACAGTTACTGCACTGCGAAACTGCGGCTTGCTAAAATTCTTTCACATATCCAACATGAGGCAAAAAATCAGTTTGTTGCAGCATTTTCTTGATGCTTGGGATCTGATCAACCAGGTATTCTAGATCAGAGGCAAGTCCATCCCATTGATAGTTGAGGATATCTACTTTCTGACAGGGTTATCGAGGCGTAGTGCCCCTCTATCTCTGTTGGGATCTGCCCGTGGGGGAGAATCTGTGAGAGATATATATTTACCAGTATTGTAGAGATGGATCTCAACCTAGTAGGGATGGTAGGATCAATATATGGGATGTCACTTATTGGCCCTTGAGGACCATTTTATTTACCTTTGCTAGACTGGTTGGTAGCGCGACCCTTTATTTGGCCAACAGATCTTACATGCAATACGCCCTGGAATGCCTAGAACCAAAGGTGTTCAACTGGTGTGAGACGATACTTCCTATTATAAAAGAATAGGTCTCCAAGGTAAAGAATGGAAGATCCAAGAATTTAAACTACGGTTCCATCTTGACTTCTTTTGTCTTGGAGAGGATTCCATTGATGCAACCACAATACATTTCACTGGGACTGCTAGCACTGAGGGAACCATGGATGTAGAGATGTATTGATCTCATGGCTAGACATGCTGGTTAGTCACATATTTCTTTCTCTAATTCCTTCTTTGAGTGGTTTGACTGTCATGATATGGTCTCTGTGGAGTATCCATACGTCCATATGGATTTTCGAGTCGACCTGGATCTGGCATTACCAGCTGGCGAGCAGTGGAGTGTTATGGGTAAAATGATTTGACTACATCTTTTTTTATAATTTTTATAATGTTTTTATGTTTTTAAATGTTATCAAGACTAATCAAACTCATATGTGTGTGCATATATTGGGCCATTGCGGCCAACTACAGCTGAAGTTCCAGTAGGAGAGGTTGTAGGGAGGGCCGCCTTCATGATCTGGACATAGCAAAGACCCTGGTAGTGCTGCAGGATCAGATTGAGGGTCTCACTCTTGGTATTCAGGATGTGAGGACCGATGAGCTACCTTTGAGGTTACAGCACCATACTACTAGCGTGCCAAGTCGATGGACTAGGCTCTTGCGTATGATCGCACAGGAGGTGACATGTTATCACCAACATCATTTGTCTAGGATGCTTTCTTGCATTCATTTTTGAGTTCCTTGGTCATATGACCGATTTTTTCTTGGACACAAAACATTTTGTAAAAACTATAAAAAGTTATATATTTTTTGTTTTCGGAGTTTTATCATGGTTAAGTTATGTGATCCTGATGCAAATGTTCATGTGAAATGCTTTTCCTTACAAGTGTTGCAAATGTCTATTTAACATGTAATTTTCTAATGAATCAGTTAATGTGTTTAAGTTTCTAGAAATGTGTGATATTGAATGGAATCAAATTGTCTTTCCAAAATCCTGACGCTTAGGAACGTACGATAGATAGTTGGGTTTCAAACAGAATAGACACCAGTAAGCTGTAGAATGATGAGTTGTGAATCTAGCCTAACAACAAGTTGGCATATTCCATGTGAAATGGCACCAAAGAGAAGCTCCATCAATGCTCTATACTCAACAATGTTGTTCACTAATCGAACAATACATATCCCCTTGAAACTCATTAACTTGTCGCTTAGAGAAAAAATGGTTCAGGCTGTAGAAGATATGTTATGCATACTATGACTAGCTCTATCGGCATACCCAACAAATGATTCCAAAAAGGCTGACATCTACAACAAATGCAGAGTGGATTACCTAACCAAAATGACAACTCTTAAAGAAAACAAAAATGTAACAAAAGCATATCTATAAAGAGATTACTACACTTAATCCAGCATAGTAATGCTTAAGATACAACCTGTTTTGGGGCTGCGACAGTGGGATCCCATCATAGTCTACCAGCTCGTAGGCTCCTTTTTTCAATACTCATTTAACAATGTAGGGGTCCATCCGTAATGGTTCGAACTTACCTGCTCCCAATTTGTCAGAGTCCTGATCGTACAACAAGACCAGGTCACCTTCTGAGAAGACGTGAGGCTTGAAATTTTTGTCAAATTGTGCTTTGACATGTTTCTTATGTGCTTCGTTAGCCAGCGCAACGTCACGACGGGTTTCATCTAAGTGGAGTAGTTCCAAGAAATGAGCCTTTTCCTCCAAAGTTTCGGGAAGTAGATCAATTGTGAGCTTGAGAGATGAAATTTCACATTGAATTAGTAAGACAACTTCTATACCATACACCAACTGAAAGGGCATAAATCCGATTGCATTTCTTACCGATGTCCTACATGTGCACAGAGCTAAGTACAAGATCAAATTCCAATTCTGTTTGTGGACTCCAATCATTCTCTGTAGCATGCGCTTAAGGACTTTTGTTGATTGCCTCAACTTGTTTGTTAACTTGCAGATAATATGGAGTAGAACTATCGTGGGGCAGTCCTAATTTGGCAGTCAATTCAACTATCATGTGATTGTGAAAATGCGACCCATGATCTATGACTATAGCCTGTGGGACACCAAATCTAAAGACTACATGATTAAAAAAGAAAAGAGCAGATGTTTCACCACTGTTGTTTAATGTAGGCATTGCCTCAGCCCATTTTGTAAAATAGTCGACAACGACTATAATATATCCATGCCTCCCAGCCGAGGTGGGGTTATATGTCATGAAATCTATGCCCCATTTGGAGAATGGCCCAACAACAACTACTGGGTGTAGCAGTGAAGATGGTAATCTGGTTTTGCAATAAAAAATCTGGCAAGCATGGCAAATTCTAACTGCAATTATGCAATCTTTGAATATAGTGGGCCAGAAGTAACCAAGTCGTAAGATATTTTGCGCAGTAGTGTAACAAGATAGATGCCCACCACACGCACCTGAATGACAGTCATTCAGGACCTTTTCGGCCTCCTCATGCATGAGGCACCTTCACATAACTGTATCGACACCACGACGATAAAGTGTATCACCGATGATCATGTAGTCTTTTGCTTGGTATCGAATATGTCGCTGTTCAGAGCGAGAGGTTTTAGGCCTGAAAGTTTGGGTTTGGAGATAGACTAGTATATCTCCGTACCATGGATCGCTTGACGATATTAGAAATAGTGTCTCATCCACGATTGACGCTTTAGATGTTGAATCGTTGGATAATGATGGGAAGTCACAAAGTAACTCCGCAAAGACTAGATATTTCTTTGATTTGGATTTGGTAAATTCTAGATCAAGCTCTTGCAAAATGGCTATCCATTTGGAATATTTTCCCCCTAGTAATTGACACGACAGAATCTATCTCATAATAAATGGTAGTTTTGTGAAAGAGAATATAGTGTTGAAATCTCTGTACTCCTAAAGATAGCTTTTCAACATAGGAGTACCTGCTTTTTGTATCATTGAAATTTTGGCTTAGATAATAGACAAGGTGTTCTATCTCATTGTCCTCTTGCCCTAAAACCATTGCAATGGTTGTATCTGTGGCGGAAAGATATAGGTTAAATTCTTTTTGATAGTCAGGAGCATAAGTTAATGATGCTTTTACTAGGGAACCTTTTAAAGCATCAAAGGAAGCTTGTGCAACCTAATCCTAGTTGAAGGGTACTTGTTTATTCAAAAGACACGTATAACCTTTAGCAAGTTCAACGTAATTTGGAGTGAACCTCCTTAGAAAGTTTGCTTTCCCTTGAAGTTTTTGAATCGGAAGCAAATTTGAAGGTGGAGGCATGTCAGGGATTGCCTGAACCCTACATGGGTCGAGTCAAATTCCATCCTTAGGAACTAAGAAACCAAGTAACCGACTAGAACCAACACAAAACACACACTTGTGCGGATTGAGTTTTATCTTGTAGTGTCGGAAATGCAAAAATATGGCTCTCAAATGTTGTGGATGATTAGTCCGCTTTCGCGAATGAGCCAAAATATCGTCGAGATATAGTTGAACGATGTGTTTGATGTCATGGAGGGTGTAGTTCATTTCCCTCTGAAAGGTTGCCCCTGCATTCTTCAAACCGAAAGGTAGTTTTCAGTACATGAATGTGCCCCATGGTCATATAAATGCAGTCTTTGACTGGTCCTGTGGGAAGATATTGATTTGGTTGTACCCAGAAAATCCATCCATGAATGAAAAAATTTCACATCCGGCACATTCATCAATTATCTGTTCGATGAAGGGTGTAGGGTAGTTGTCCTCCGGACATGCTTGATTTACATCCCTATAATTGACACACACTCTAATCATTCCTTGCTTTTTCATCACAAGAACAATATTCGATACCCATTCAGTGAGAGGAATAGGCTAAATGAAACCAACGTGCAAATTTTTTTCAACTTCTTCTTTAATGGAAACAATTTTCTTTGGGTGAACCGGTCGAAGCCATTGTCATACTGGTTTGACATTTGGATACATCTTGATTTAATGTTCAATGATGCTCGAGTCAATGCTTGGCATCTCTTCGTATGAACATGCAAATATATCTCTAAATCCACGAAAGAGAGCACAATATATTTCTAGTTCTGAAGGAGAACAAGTTTTTCCAACATGAATATTCTCTACAATATTAGGTTTGGTTGAGATATTAATGGTGATAGTTTCCTCAATATTGGATAGATTTTTCTCGGAATCCATTGTATTTACAGTATTTGATAGAAAATAAAAAACTGAAGGATGATTAAGGTCGCTGGAATAATCTTCATTGTTGTCTTGAAGGTGGGAGCGATGGTGGTAATATTCCCATGGCGCCTCTCCTATCATCATCGACTGAATGATTCCTTGTTTGTAAAATGTATACGAGACCAAGGATCGAAAGATGTGCCATACTCTAGAGACCTATCTGATGAGCCCCAAAAATGGGTAACTTTATGAGCTCATTTTACCTATTATTCTCGATTAATCCACCATTCTTCATATTTTTATGCATGCTTTTGAATATATTTATGTTAATTGAATGAATGAGAATAGTCACTTGACCACAAAGTCTAATACGTGCTTATTGCAGATTTTTGGACATCTTTTGGACCAAGGTCAGACATTTATGAGCAAATTGGCAGCCAAATACGAAGGAACAAGGCTGAGGATTTGTAGGAGGAGTGTTTCCTTCACTAAATGACCCCTTCCTCTAGTTCTCCACCATCAGCTCAGAGTTCAATAGCCTGCCAAAGATTATTTCAAGAGGCAGCCGAGTAGGTTTAGTAAAGTGGCTGATTAATTGCAGTTTTGGGTAGCCAGGCTCCTAAAGTTAAGGAGGATTGTTGGGAGTCCTCATGTTGCATAAGTAGGAAGTCTTCGAGCCTTGGTAATTTAGCTATTGAACAATTTGTTTTTGCATTTTAGTGCAGCTGTGCGTTTCAGCGCATTTTCAAGCTCTTGTTGTAAATAGTTTTGTGACATGACTATTATTTTGGATTAATCAAGATGAATTTCTCTTTGCACCAGCTCTGAGCATTCTTAGGAGGCTGTAGCTCTTGGGATTGGGCCCAACCCAAGTGGCAGTACTTCCTTTGTGTACTTTTATGTGTTTTTCTTGTATTCATAGAATAGCTTCTGTTATTTAGGTTAAAATCTTGCTTTGATGCTTAGGTTGTTTATGATGATTAAGGTAGTTTTTCATGCTTCAGGTTGATTGATAGTTTGGTATTAGAAAATATCTGCAAAAAGGCCATCAAGAAGTCCTTGATCTCATCTCTCCCTCCTTGGGACCATGGGCTAAGACCAAGGCATACTTATTGCCACAAAAACATTGTTTTTGCCTTCCAATGCAATTGCTAGTGTTAGATTTTAAGTTGGAAAAGTTGATATCAGTTGTGTTTTCATGTTTAGATATGTTCTTACTTAGTTTCCATAGCTATCTTGCATGATTTCCTATCTATAAACTTATGTTCATCATGTTTCTAGTTTTTAGTTCAGATTAGGTCAAAATAGAAAGATCTCTGGTTGTTTCAGTCTTTGTTCGATCAATTTTGGAAAATAGTGTACAAAGCACCTGTGATACATTCCTACCTACCCTTCCTCCATCATACAACCTATTCCAACCCCTAATTCCATATTCCTTCCCTTCGTTTGTCCTAGACCCCCTTAACATCCTTATCCATCCTTAATTTCCACTTTCCCACCATTTTTCCACCATCAACCCTCTAAAATCCACTTTCGGCCTATTCCTGTAGAACTCCCTGTAGAACCCCGGTAGACTTCCTGTAGAAGTTCACGCGAACAGTTTTTTTCGAGATCTGAATGCTGCAGAATTCTCTAGAAGGGTGATAGGGACCCCTTAGGCCCTCTTCTCACCTTCCCAACCTCCTGTAAGCACCCACTCCATTTCCTTTCGCCAATAAACCCCTCCACAACCAAAAATAGTTAAAGCACATGCATAATAATTTTGTAAAATTACTCAAAAATACAAAAATATGCTTTTTCCATATTTTCCTTCAGAAGTAGCTTAGACACATGCAATTTACCTTTCCAAGAGTCAATGGTAGCCATTTCAGCAACTCTCATCTCTTTTCTTGCACCAGTAGGGTTAGTTAGTAAAACTAGGGTTTGCTAGGGTTTGCATTTCCTTTTAGCTTTTCGCTTCTTTCTGCGAGTAGACTAGCCTCTTTTGAGTTAGCTTTCATCCATCACAGTTAAAAGATTCTTCTTAGAACTCATAGAAGTTGGCTTAAGCTCCCAGCAAACTTTTGCCAGTTGATCAAGTGACAGCCTGCAGTAAGATCTACTACTTGTGCATATAGCACTGTCGCTTCCAAGTTTTTTACGAACTACCAGGTTAATAAAAGTAAATAAGGGAGTCCCAGGAGTTGTAGCATCATTGCTGCAATACTGGAGATCACCATATTTTTGGCACGATTGACGGGGAAGAGTGAGAGTATTTTTTATTGCTGCTTTTCTTCTATTTTCTACTACAACCTTCTGCTAAGTAATTTATTTCAGCAAGAGTAGAGTAGTTGTTTCATTTCCATTCTGCAATTTCATTTCCTCAAAAGTAGATTAGACATTTCCTGCTTTCATTTCATTTTAGCAAGTGTAGGTTAGATATTTCCTGCTTTCATAGATTAGCATTTCAATTCCAGAATTTCGTAGATTAGCATTTCAATTCTGTAATTTCAATTTTGCAAGCGTGGATTAGCATTTCAATTCTGCAATTTCAATTTAGTAGCATAGATTAGTAATTTCCTGCTTTCATTTCAATTCTGCAATTTTCATTCCAGCAAGGTTCACTTTTGTTAGTTGCAATTTGTTGTTCAATTAATTTTAGTTTTGCAGGTACAAGCAGAGAAAAAACAAAAATCAACCAAAAATATTTCATTTCATGCCTCGTAGGAATAGAGACAATTCATGAAAATTCCTACCCAACACCACCACCACATCACTGAGTTACCCTTCTCTCTTCTTTGGTGGCAGTGATCTAGAAGAACCTATAAGTGAACCTACAGAGATATACGAAGATCCTATAACAGAAGAAGAGCAAGAAAACATTCCCCTTGAGACCATGGCTAAACACAAAAACAATATAGGAAATGAGGAGAGAATAGAAGAAACCTTTGCCATCTAAGAGACCAAAGGGGACACAAAAATGAAAAAAATAAGTCCCTCAGCCTTACCTCACTTCCATGGATTGACCATTGAAGACCCTGATACCTTCTTGTTTGAGTTTTCTATCCTTTTTCGAACTTATGACTATGCAGAAGATGTGAAAAACTTGAAACTCTTTCCCTCTACCCTTAAGGATGGAGCACTACGCTCGTTCATGGGGTTACCTGGAAAGAATATCACAACTTGGGCTCAGATGCAGCAAGCCTCTAACAAAAAATACCGGGATTACTGTAGGTTAAAGGAAACAAAGGGAGAAATCTTTGAGATGACCATGGGAAGTGATGAAGCTTTGGAAGACTATGAAGAAAGGTTCCAACTTAGTTATAAAAGGGCCAGGTGCACACTTGACCCTGAATATTTGAAGCTAGTTCTACTCCGAGGAGTCCCTGGAGACCTTCTAGATACCCTCCATTTGCTGGCTGGGGGAGACATCTACCAACTACCTTATGATGACATAAGGACTGTGTTTAGAAACCATTCTAGGGCAGCCCAGAAAATAGGTAGGGGGAGTCAACTTTCAACCAGTTCCACCTTGTCCAAACATGAGTTTGCAAATCAGATGGAAGATCTTAAAAGTGAGGTGAGACAGACCATTGCCATGCAAATGGATACCTTCTGAATCCAACAGAAGCAAGAGGAAGCTGAGAGGGCTTTGGCCATGTTTTGTCCCAGATGCACAAGGAAGCATCCTAGGAACAAGTGTCCATTGCACCCCATAGAGGTATGTTTCGTTTGTGAGGAAGACCACACTACAAACCAGTGCCCAAACTTACCCGGATTTAAAGCTATGTACCAAGGGGCTGAAGGAGCCACTGAACCACTCTACTTCATGAGCCAAAGGCGGCCACATGGACCCAAACCTTACCAGCAGGGGATGCAAGGGACATCCCAAAATTATTACAATCCTAACCAATCCACTCACATACCTTCTTGGGGTCCTCCCACTCACCCTTCTTGGTCTGCACCCCCTCCTTGGTCCTATCCATATCAATACTATACTCAACCTGCTTCTTATTCATTTCATTCTCATGTTCAACCATAACCTCAGTGGAATGCACCTCAACAGGGGTGGATGCCCCTATACAACTCTCCTCCTTCTATTTTTCCTCCACCACCTGCTCAACCATAACCATTACCTCCTGCTCCTCCAAGACAACCCCAGATGCCTTCTCAACCGAACTCGAACCTCAATAACAGACATGCCCAACAGGTATATATTGGGGAGACAACATGCCCTACCTATGCTATGGAGATTTAGGAGATCAACCTACAATCTGGGAAGGTCCTCCCAGATAGCCAACCTCCTACTAAGGAGGATGAGGAAGAAAAAAAGGAAAGTGAACCCAAAGCCATTCCACCGTTTCCTAAGAGACTAACTGGAACCACGCAACCAAACTCAGAAGAGACTGAACTTCTAAAAGAACTTAAACAATTATGTGTAAAAATACCACTTCTCCAAACCATAAAAGATATACCAATATACAACAAATTGATTAAAGAGAAGTGTTTCAGGCACCCAGGCAGGCGCAAGAGAGATGCCCCAACTATCAATTTCATAGGACAATTGGCCAACCTGATGTTGGGACAAGTAATTTGTACAAAATATCTAGACCCTTGGAGTCCTGTAGTTGATGTCCACATCAATGGCATCATAATCCCCCACACCCTGATTGATCTAGGGGATGCCATTGATGTGATGACTAGGGACACTATGCTCAAACTCAACCTTCATAGTTCCTTAAGAAAGACCTCAACAGTACTGGAGTTAGCAGAGCGATCCACCATGACCCCCGAGGGGATTGTGGAAGATGTCATGGTCTCCGTTGATTCTTGGGAGTACCTTGTGGATGGCTTGGTCCTTCACCCAAAGGAAAAACTCACTAGATACCCCCTCATTTTGAGAAGGCCTCGGTTAGCTACTGCATATGCTTACATCAATTGTCGAGCTGGGAGCATGACCATTAAGAATGGGCCTATGTCCAAACAGCTAGTCTTATATCATCCTACCCAACCTTTGCTAGAACATGACTTACCTCTCTGGTTGGAGGAGGAAGATGAGGATGAAGTCTACTCTGCACCATTGTGCACAATGCAAGCCACCAGGGGAGGTCCTCAAACCGAGGATGACCTTATTGAGAATTTGATTCAAAATCCACCTCCCAATGTGCTGCCATTAGAAGGGTTGGTAGAAGACACCCAAGCCAGTGCTTTAGTGGATCTCTGTGTGGCTGATCTGACCTCTCCCCAAGTTAAGAATGTGGAATTTGGCCCTGAAAGAACCTTGAAGATCAACTCATCCCTAGCCCCCTCTCAGGAGAAGGAATTGTGTAGCTTATTGAACAACCATTTGGATGCTTTTGCTTGGAGCTATGAGGAGATGAAAGGAGTCCACCCCTCAGTGTGTACCCATCACATTTACATTAAAGACGATTGTAAACTATTCAAGTAGCCTCAGAGGAGAATGACTCGAGCCCTTAAGGACATTGTCAAAGAAGAACTACAAAAGTTGTTGGATGCAAGATTCATCTATCCCATCTCTGACAGCGAGTGGGTTTCTCCTCTGGTGCTTGTGTCCAAGAAAAAGGGGAAGTGGAGAATCTATGTATATTATCAAGAACTTAAAAAAGCTACCAAGAAGGACCATTTCCCTTTGCCTTTCATAGAGCAGGTGTTAGATGGCCTGGCAGGGAATAAGTTCTTTTCCTTCCTATATGGGTTTAGCGGGTATAATCAGATCCAAATCAGTCTGGAAGACCAAGATAAGGCCACTTTCACTTGTCCATGGGGTACCTTTGCCTACCGGGTTCTTCCCTTTAGGTTATGCAATGCTCCCGCCACTTTCCAAAGAGCAGTACTGAGCATATTTGCTGAGCTAGTTCATGATTCGGTGGAAATCTATATGGACGACTTTAATCCTTATGGGTCCAACTTCCAAGAAGCATTGACTAACCTGGGAAAAGTTTTAGCCAAGTGTATTGAAATGAACCTATCCCTTAGTCCTAAAAAATGTGAATTCCTAATGACTGAAGGGACCATGCTAGGTCATACGATTTCTTAGCAAGGATTACAGGTGGATCCCAACAAGATTGCTATCATCCAAATGGTCTCACCTACTCAAAAGGTAAGAGATGTTCGAAGTTTTCTAGGATTAATAGGATATTATAGAAGATTCATTAAAGATTTCAGTAAGCTAGCCTCTCCATTGTTTGGTCTTTTGGGGAAAGATGTTGAGTTTATATGGACTAACAACTGTCAAGATGCTCTGGATGCATTAAAAGGTAAGCTAGTAACTGCTCCAATCTTGAGAGGTCCAAAATGGGCCCTACCTTTCCACATTCACATAGATGCCTCGAACAATGCCATAGGAGTAGCCTTAGGACAAGTTGAAGAGAAGCTGCCATATGCCATATATTTTTTCAGTAAAAACCTGTCCAAGGCCGAGTTAAACTATGCTGTAACCGAGAAAGAAATCCTAGCTGTAGTCCATTCCCTAAATAAGTTCAGACACTACATCACTTGTTATCAAATATTAATACACATTGATCATGCTACAATTAGGTATTTTATGAATAAACCTGATGTAAATGCTTGTATCATTAGATGGCTACTCTTATTGCAGCAATTTGATTTGACCATTGTTGATAACCCAGGTAAGGAAAATGTTGTTGTTGATTTTCTATCTAGACTAGATTTGCCTGCAGGTGAAGAAGGGATGGTGGATGATCAAATGCTAGATAAACACCTGTTTGCTATTTCAGTACTCTCTCCATGGTTTGCTGATATAGAAAATTACTTGGTTTCATCACAGTTTTCGCCACACCTATACTCAAAAGAGAAGAGAAAGATCGTGAGGAAAAGTGCCCCATTCACTTGGATTGGGGGAAACCTATTTAAACTTGGCCCAGATCAGATTTTGAGGCATTGTGTCAGGGAGGAGGAAGTTTTTGACATCCTCCTAACCTATCATGATGGGCCCTATGGAGGCCACTTTGTAGCAAAAAGAATTGCCTTCAAAATTCTACAGGCAAGGTACTATTGGCCTACTCTTCATCAATATGTCAGGAGATACATCAGCCAATGTGACTGATGTCAGAGGATGGGGAAACTGACTCCAAGGGATGAGATGCCCCTACAACCCCAAGTGACTTTCGAGCCATTTGAGAAGTGGGCCACGAGATTTGTGGGTCCTATCTTCCCTCATTCAAAACAAAAGTGTTACATCATTGTGTGCACTGGACTACCTGGCCATTGCACCCCATAGAGGTATGTTTCGTTTGTGAGGAAGACCACACTACAAACCAGTGCCCAAACTTACCCGGATTTAAAGCTATGTACCAAGGGGCTGAAGGAGCCACTGAACCACTCTACTTCATGAGCCAAAGGCGGCCACATGGACCCAAACCTTACCAGCAGGGGATGCAAGGGACATCCCAAAATTATTACAATCCTAACCAATCCACTCACATACCTTCTTGGGGTCCTCCCACTCACCCTTCTTGGTCTGCACCCCCTCCTTGGTCCTATCCATATCAATACTATACTCAACCTGCTTCTTATTCATTTCATTCTCATGTTCAACCATAAACTCAGTGGAATGCACCTCAACAGGGGTGGATGCCCCTATACAACTCTCCTCATTCTATTTTTCCTCCACCACCTACTCAACCATAACCATTACCTCCTGCTCCTCCAAGACAACCCCAGATGCCTTCTCAACCGAACTCGAACCAACAACAGACAGGCCCAGCAGGTATATACTGGGGAAACAACATGCCCTACCTATGTTGTGTAGATCCAGGAGATCAACCTTCCATCTGGGAAGGTCCTTCTAGAGTGCCAACCTCCTCCCCTAGAGGAGGAGGAAGAGAAACAGGAAAGTGAACCCAAAGCCATTCCACCCTTTCCTGAGTGACTCACAGTAACCACATAACCCAACCCAGAAGAGACTAAGCTTATGGGAGAACTCAAGCAATTGTGTGTGAAAATACCAATTCTCCAGGCCATAAAAGATGTACCGATATACAACAAATTGATTAAGGAGAAGTGTTTCAGGCACCCACACAGGCGAAAGAGAGATGCCTCAACTATCAATGTCATAGGACAATTGTCCGATCTTATGTTGGGGCAAGTAATCTGTCCAAAGTATTTGGACCCTGGGAATCAGTAGTTGATGTTCACATCAATGGCACCATCATCCCCCACACCTTGATTGATCTAGGGGCTGCCATTAATGTGATGACCAGGGACACCATGCTTAAACTCAATCTTCAGAGTTCCTTAAGGAAGACCTCAATAGTACTGTAGTTGGCAGACCGCTCCACCGTGACTTCCGAAGGGATTGTGGAAGATGTCTTGGTCTCTGTTGACTCTTAGGAGTACCCTGCAGAATTCTTGGTCCTTCAGCCGAAGGAAAAACTCACTAGATATCCCCTCATTTTGGGAAGGCCTTGGCTAGCTACTGCAGATGCTTACATCAGCTGTCGAGCAGGAAGCATGACCATAAAAAATGGGCCTATGTCCAAACAGCTGGTCCTATACCCTCCTACCCAACCTCTGCTAGAACATGACTTACCCCTCTGGTTGGAAGAAGGAGATGAGTATGAGGTCTACTCTGCACCATTATGCATAGTGGAGGCCACCAGGGGAGGTCCTCAAACCGAGGATGATTTGATTGAGAACTTAATCCAAGATCCTCCTCCCGGTGCACTGTCCTTAGAAGAGTTGGTGGAAGATACCCAAGCCAGTGCTTTAGTGGACCTCTGTGTGATTGATTCAACCTCTCCCAGAGTTAAGAATGTGGAGTTTGGACCTAAAATAACTTTAAAGATCAGCTCCTCTCTCTCTCCCTCTCAGGAAAAAGAGCTATGTAGCCTCTTGAACCGCCATTTGGAGGCTTTTGCATAGAGCTATAAGGAAATGAAAGGAATCCATCCTTCGATTTGTACCCATCATATTTACATTAAATAGGACTGTAAACCAGTCAGGAAACCTTAGAGGAGAATGAATCCAGCCCTTAAGGACATCGTTAAAGAAGAATTGCAAAAATTGTTGGATGCAGGATTCATCTACCCCATCTAAGACAGCAAATGGGTTTCCCCTCTGGTGTTGGTACCCAAGAAAAATGGGAAGTGGAGAATCTGTGTAGACTACAGAGAACTAAATAAAGCCACCAAGAAAGACCACTTCCCTTTGCCTTTCATAGATCAAGTGTTGGATGGACTGACAGGAAATAAGTTTTTCTCTTTCCTAGATGGGTTCAACAGGTATAATCATATCCAAATCAGCTCGGAGGACCAAGATAAGACCACCTTCACTTGTCCATGGGGTACATTTGCCTACTAAGTCCTTCCCTTTGGGCTATGCAATGCTCCTGCCACTTTCTAGAGAGCAGTATTGAGCATCTTTGCCGAGCTAGTTCATGATTCGGTGGAAATCTATATGGATGACTTTACTCCTTATGGGTCTAGCTTCCAAGAAGCCTTGTCCAACTTGGGAAAAGTTTTAAGCAAGTGCATTGAGATGAACCTGTCCCTTAGTCCTGAAAAATGTGAATTCTTGATGACTGAA
>APFE030227128.1:0-36188 GCA_000404065.3 Pinus taeda | reverse complement strand
AAATATTATGGCAGCAGAGAAGTTGAAAAGTCAAATTGATAGGAGAAAGCCGAGAGGGGAGGTTTCTTCTTCTCAGGCTCCAACTTCAGAGCCTAAGTTAGAAAAAATGACTAAGATGATAGAGTCATTGGCTGTTGAAGTTTCAAGGCTAAAAGTAGAGCAGGCTTCAAGCAAAACAAGGCAGGAAAACACGTTTGCTCCAAGAAGTCCAAACCCATTGAGAAAAGCAAATGATCAGCTACAAATCATGCAAAGAGGTGAGCAAGCCAAAGAAGATCATAAGGTTAAAGCTCCTTTTCAAAATGCAGTAATGGAGGGGGAACAATTTGAAGAAGAGGAAGATGAAATTCACTGCATGGAAGATAAAGGTAGTGCTGCATTTTTAACATTGGCTGAATATGAAGAGTCATTGCAGCAAGAGCAAAACAAGCAAGGATGGGACACTGGTGCTATGCTGCAATCAGGTGAACAAAAGCGCAAATATAATCTAAGATCCAATGCAAATAATGCCAAAGAAACAATTGCACAAGAAGCTGTTGCCCAAGTAGATCCACAGCATACCAGGCAAAGAAGATCAGCAGCTGATCCGGTCATCCTCAAAGTTCCAGTCCAAGAGGTAAAAACTACTGATAAGCCTTTCGCTTCTTTCAGTTTTGAATCAGAAGTTCAAAAATTGAAGGTTGATGTGCCTCTGGCTGAGTTGGTCAAAAGTGAATTGTTCAGAAAACCCATCCTTGAGGCCCTTGATCTCCAGTCTAAACAAACCTCCATGGACTCTGTCAACTTGCAAGATGATAAGCCTGCTATTGTGCTTAGTCCCATGATTGAACCTGCTGATAATAGTTCTCCATATTTCTATGTTTCATTAACTATCCATGATAAAATCCTCCACAATTGTCTGCTAGACACAGGTGCCAGCCACAATCTAATGCCTAAAACTGTCATGGAAGAATTAGGCCTTGATATCACTAGACCCTATCATGATTTGTTCTCTTTTGATTCAAGGAAGGTAAAATGCCTTGGATTGATTAAGGATCTAGCCATTACCTTAACTCAGCTGCCTATGAAGAGTATGATGATGGATATAGTGGTGGCCGATGTCCCTCCGAAGTTTGGCATGCTGTTGTCTAGAGGGTGGATTAAGAGACTAGGAGGGACATTACAGAATGATCTATCTTATGTAACTGTCCCAGTGTTTGGAGGAGAAAGCAGGAGATTATATAGAGAAGCACAGCTGGCATATATCATTAGTGATGAGAAGAATCCTAAAAATCATCCCATATATGCAGTGGACACTGATTTTGGTGCATGCATTCTTCAAATAGAAGAATCTCAGAGGGCCTCATTGCATATCAGGAAACAATCAGATCAGGCCGAGCATGATATAGAAGAACAGATTTGGGAGATGTTTTTTGATGGAGCTTGCACCAAAGAGACTGCAGGAGCAGGGGTGGTGCTAGTATCCCCACGGCAAGAAAGAGTTGAATTGTCCCTAAAGCTGGTATTTCAGGTGGCAAACAACATAGCAGAGTATGAAGCTCTGCTATTGGGCCTTCAGGCAACCAAAGACAAAGGAATAAAGAAGCTGAAGGTATTTGGAGATGCTGATCTGATAATTCAGCAAGTAAATAAAACATTCCAAGCAAAGCATCCAAGGCTGAGAGCTTATAGAGATGAGGTATGGAGATTCAAGGACTCCTTTGATTTTTTCTGCATTTCATATATTCCTAGAGCCCAAAATCAGCTTGCTGACTCCCTTATTGTCTCTGCTAGTTTGTTCATCCCTCCATCTCCTCCCAAACTAGTTTATGAGGTACAAATGAAGTATAGACCCTCTATGCCTGATAATGTCCACCATTGGAAAGTTTTTGATGATGATGATGAGTTGAATAGGTTTCTTCAAGTCATTGATGAATTTTCTGAAATGCAAATTGACCAGAAAAATGATGCTTTGCTAGAAGCTCCCAAGTTCCAGTTTAAAAATAAAATTGGCAAGAATAGCATAGTCCAACTTCCTAGCAACCACATTCCTAAGGGTTTAATTCCTCTTGAGTGATTATTTGATCACAATGATGTGCCTTACAAAGCTGCCTATAAAGAAGATCAATCCACTGTATGTAAGTATAATATAGGAAGCCCAGGCCAACCCAAATTTATTAATTTGTCTACTAAACTATCTGATGAGCAGAATACCGAATACTACAAGTTAATGAGGCAGTTCGCTGATGTGTTTGCTTGGGAGTACAGCGATCTGAAAACATATGACAAAAATGTAATCCAGCATAAAATTCCGCTTGAAAAAGACACTATTCCTTTCAAACAGAAGCTGAGACCAATGAATCCGTTGCTCCTTCCTCTGGTGGAGAAAGAAATTAAAAAGTTGCTGGCTGCTAAGATAATAGTGCCTCTTAGATATTCTAAATGGGTGGCGAATCTGGTTGTCGTGAGGAAGAAGAATGGAGAAATCAGACTGTGTGTTGATTTCAGGAATCTAAATAAGTGCTCCAAAAAGGACAATTATCCTCTGCCAAAAATGGAGCATTTGTTGCAGCAAGTCTCAGGTGCCTAAGTAATGTCTTTTATAGATGGATTTTCAGGCTTTAATCAAATTGCAGTGCAGCCGGATGATCAAGAGAAGACAACATTTACTACGCCTTGGGGCACATTCATGTATGCAAAAATGCCGTTTGGGCTCATGAATGCTGGAGCCACCTTTCAGCGCGCTATGGATATTGCTTTTGTGGGTGAAAAGGATAAGTTCGTGCTGATATATCTTGATGACATAACTGTTTATTCTAGCAGCCATCATGATCATATACAACATTTAAGAAAGGTGTTTTTGAAGTGCAGAAGGTTTGGGATTTCACTCAATCCCAAAAAGTCTCAATTTGCTTTGGAAGAAGGCAAACTGCTGGGGCATGTAGTGTCGGTTGCAGGTGTTCAAATCGACCCAGAAAGAGTCAAAGCAATTCAGGCCTTGGCTCTCCCTAGATCAAAGAAAGATATACAATCTTTTCTGGGCAAAATCAACTTTGTAAGGAGATTCATTCCTAATTTTGCTGAGCTGGTTAAGCACATAACCTCCATGTTAAAAAAGGAAGCAGAGGTAAGATGGACTAATGAAGCAAGGAAATCTTTTGATTCCATTAAAAAGGCTATTATGCAAGCTCCTACTTTAATAAGCCCTGACTATAGCAAGGAGTTTCGTCTGTTCTCATTTGCCTCTAAGGACACAATGGCAGTTGTTCTATTGCAGCAAGATGAAGCAGATCAAGAGCATCCAGTGGCCTTTTTCAGCAAGAACTTAAGGGATATTGAGTTAAGGTACGATATTATTGAAAAGCAGGCTTATGCTCTTGTCAAATCTTTGAAAGCTTTCCGAGTATACATCTTGCATTCCAAAATATTTGCATATGTGCCTTCTGCTGCAATAAAGGATGTATTAACGCAGCCTGATGTTGATGGAAAAAGAGCGAAATGGATTGCAAAAATGACAGAATTCAACATAGAGCTGAAGCCCACCAAGCTGGTAAGGGGTCAAGGGCTTGCTAAATTGTTGACTGAGGAAAATTGCGGGTCTTTGGACATTGATTTCTTGTTCAATATAGCAGAAAATGGGCAAACAGAAGAGCATGAAACAGCCGAAACGAAGAGAGAGCATTCAGTGTCCAAGAACCTAGCTTCATGTAGCTGGTATGCTGCAATAATCAATTTTCTCTTAAGGCTTGAAGTCCCTTCAGATTTCTCTCAAAGTCAAGCAAGAACTTTAAAACTCAAGCCAACAAAATATTGCATCAATGATGGTTTGCTTTATTGGAGGCATCCATCTGGACTGCTTTTAATATGTCTGGACAAAGAACAGTCAATATTAGTTATGCAGCAGTTCCATGATAGCATGTGTGGAGGACATCATTATTGGAGAACTACGGCCCAAAAGATTCTCAGAGCCGGATACTATTGGCCCTCTTTATTTTCTGACGCTTTTGATTTTGTTAAATCTTGTGACAGGTGCCAGAGATTTGAAGGTAAGCAGCAGTTGAAATCCATGCCCCTAAAGCCAATAATTGCAAAAGGACCTTTTCAGCAGTGGGGCTTGGATTTTATTGGTGAAATCAACCCACATTCCAGTGGCCAGCACAGGTGGATATTAGTGGCCACTGATTATTTTACAAAATGGATTGAAGAAATCCCAACAAGGAAGGATGATCATAACGTGGTCATGAAATTCTTATCAAAAAATATTTTCAGTAGATTTGGTTGCCTGCATAAGCTAATAACAGATAACGCAGCAGCATTTAGGGCAAAAGAATTGGTGGAAATGTGTGATTCGATGGGCATTAAACTTGTTCATTCCACATCTTATTACCCCCAAGGGAATGGTTTAGCAGAATCCTCTAATAAAAGTCTGATTAGGATAATTAAGAAGTTGTTAGAGGATAATAAAAAGAATTGGGATGCCAAGCTGAAGTATGCACTTTGGGCGGACAGAGTGACTATCAAGAGATCTACATGCTGCTCTCCCTTCAAGCTGGTATATGGTACTGATGCCATTTTTCCAATTCAACTTACACTCCCAGTGGCAAAGTTGCTTCAAACAGCGCAGAATGAAGAGTATGATATGGAAAATAGAATCACTGATTTAACAGAATTGTATCAGATTCGAGAACAGCTGGTTGAAAAGGCTACAGCACATCAGCAAAAGGTCAAGGAAGCCTTTGACAAGAAGGCAAAAAGAAACAATTTCCGGGTTGGGGATTTGGTCATGAAATGGGATGCTTTTAAAGAAAAGAAAGGAAATCATGGGAAATTCGATGCTCTCTGGATAGGCCCGTTCATTATTTCACAGATTCAAGGGAAAAATACATTCATACTGAAAAGTATGGAAGGGGAGGCAGTTTTTGATGGGCCAGTTAATGGGCGGTTTTTGAAAAATTGTGTCATTTAAGGTATCTGGCCTTAAAGCTGTAAATATTTTTCTTTTATCGGTTGTTAGTGTAGCCATAGTAGACTCCATGCCCAATGGAGCACTAGGAATTTTTGCTAATTTGATTTGTTGTGGGAAAGGCATTGATCTGCAGGTTCTTGAGACCTCACAGGCAAGATCTCACCCCCAGAAGGAGCCAGTGTTAGCTCTGTTATGTAAAAGGATAAGAAAATGGATTCAAGCACTATCAAAGGCTGCAAACACACCTAATTTCATGCCAAGCGAACCATTTCTAATGTTCAATTCTTCAAATTTTGGCTAAAATCTTCCTACCGGTTGAAGAAGTTGCAAGAGGAAAGCCCTTGGAGGAGCGAAAATACACTACCGGGAGGCACAAATACTCTAAAGTCATGAAAAATCTCAAATCGTAGGCTTAAGGGTCCGAAATCATATCAGCCATTGGATCTGGCCGATCAATGATCCAGATTGCGTCGGCATATCGCAGTCGGAGCAGGCGGGCAGTGGCAACGACTCAGGAGACCTCACCGATGAGCGATCGTCGATATCGCATCGGCGGGTCGCAATGGAGGACTTACAAAGAGGTTTGGGCCTTTATATTTGGCGATATGTGATCGCCGACATCACATCGCCGATATCACGTCGGCATATCGCATCGGCGCTTACAAAGGGGGCAGGGCCTTTTGCATGGTTATGATTGCGATGCGATAAGCCGAACCCGATAGCGCTATAAATTATTTCTCATAAATTTTCGGGTCCGCGGTGATATCGCTATCGACGCTTTTAAAAGGGGCGGAGCTTTTATACAAGGCATGTATGCGACCCAATCGGTCGGACCCAATATCATTATGAGTGATTCTTCATAAAATTTCAAGTCCGCGCTAAGGCCTTTTCAATGATTTTGGGCGCATTTTCATTATATAACGAAATATGAGGAAATATAAAGGAAGCTTTGGGGGGTTCCGATAGCAATG
Organism: Pinus taeda; assembly: GCA_000404065.3. NCBI lineage: Eukaryota > Viridiplantae > Streptophyta > Pinopsida > Pinales > Pinaceae > Pinus > Pinus taeda. Next base: position 30,272 of record APFE030227128.1, on the reverse strand, counting down.
AAGCCCGGACCTGATGGGGTCTGGGAAGAAAAATATATATGTTTTCAAGTTTGCCAAAGGCAAATTTCCAGTGTTTTGCAGCATTTTTCAATGTATTTTCAAACAGAGGATTGGCCGGCTATCATGTGCGATTGCGACCGGAAAGGCAACCCGATAGAGGAGTGATGCATGCAATGACTGTTAATGTTTAAAATGTGGAAAAGTGGGCAGGATTTCTCAGTGGTGCGGAGCTGGTCAAAGCAAGCATGGAGTGGTACAGCGCAGCAGGCAGCTGCATTCAATTCACAGTATGGCCAAGCAAAAGAGGACGTGCCCCAAAAAGATCAACATTTATCAGTCATGATGGAGCCATTTCAATGTTCAGCGACTGCAGTTAATCAGCAGTATGGCCGAGGAGGAATTAGGACACCGTAGATCCAGTCAAAGCATTCAATGGCTATGGGCTTCACCCATATTTCATTCCACTTACCCAAAAAGGACCGCAGAGCACTAGAGAGGGACAAATCTATTCAAAACACAGTCAGATTTGTATCAGAGGGCCATTCCTAAATGTAAATATGGTTGGTGGCCATTTATGGGCTCCTCCGCACATTGTTTAACAGAGATATTTTGTATTGTAACACTATATATACTCAGAACTCAGATGTAACCAGGTGATGAGTGTTTGATGAATGAGAGCTTATTGTAGCCTTCTAACTTCTGGAGACTGTAACTACTTTGTAACCTACAGCGTCTGGTCTTCATTTCCAATTCATACAAGGTTCTTTTGCTGACAAGTGCTCACTTTCCATTTCTTCTTCTTGTTCCAGGTTGTGCCTGTTTTGCATTTGTTCATTTGCTGTAAATGTTAGCATTAGAGGGGCTGTCATCCCACCTCTGTGTTAGAATTTGGCATGTATAACTGAACATGTATGGAGGTTTCTGTTGTTGTAATGCATAGAGAGATGTCATCCTGTCTATGTATTAGAATCCAGATTTACAGACCTTTTAACTGGTTTCCGTCGGCCATCACAGGGTCCTGTGCATCCGCTGGGGTGATTAGTTTTCTTCATTATCACCTTTACCTTAAGTTGTGAGTAATTGGTAGTTAAAAGCCTTGTAGCCTGGGGTGTTCACCCATGTCTGGGGTCAATCATAGTAGAAGTGGTTATCTGGCTTAAAGGTGCTGCACATCCTCCATTTATCCATCATTTCATCTGATAGAATTGTTAAATTTTTAATGTTCCTGAGCATCACTGATATACAACCTAGGTGAGTTTCTTGGGGTGATAACAGAGGCTAGTAAAGAAATGATTTAGTTACAAAGGTTTATGGATGAATTGGGAAAAAGCAATAGGGGGTCAGGTTATGCACTGACAATGAGAGTGTCATTCATCTTGCAAAGAACTCAACATTTCATTCCAAGACTAAACATATACATCTTAGGTACCATTTCATATGGTCAGTATTGGGAGATGGACAATTGAAGCTGGAAATGTAACACACTAGCCGGAATCCTCCAAATATGTTAACAAAAGTTGTAACCAGGGAGAAACTGAGATTTTTCTCAATTTCAATTGGTCTTAAAGTATGATGATGTAGGTGAGAAACAACCAGGTCCAAAATGGAAGCATTATTTAGAAAATGTAGTCGTGGAGTTTTTAGAATTAGTCTCCAAGTGGGAGATTGTTGGGTGTGGAGCCTGATTATCTTCCTGATTCAGATGTCATGTTTCAGTTGGGTGTATACCCTAGGAGGACTGTACATCGCTAGATGCAGGGGGTACTTTTCTCCACCATGGTGGTTCGAGGGGGACCATCCCCCCTAGCTAGGGTGTCTGAGGGATAGTAGGCACCCAACGGGGGTTCGAGGGTAGCGCCCTCGAAGCTAAAAATGGATGTAAAATTGTCTTGTAAAATATTGTAATTTCGTATTCAATCTAGGCAATTCATTATGCGAATTATATGAAGGTAGAAGTTGTGTTAATTTATGTTTTTTTTCCTAGAAGGAAACCCTCGGTTTATATGAGGGAATTGTATTGCGACCGTGCATCATTATTTTTAGCGAGAGAGAGAGAGAGGGCAGAGGATGTGTCAGACCGAAGAGGAAATTACAGTGGATCTGATGTAGGTTGTATCTCTTCATTTTGATGAATAATATAAAAGGAAGGACTGGATGTTTCTCCATGAATGTACCCCAAATTGGTTGAACCACGTATATCTGTGTCTCTCTTGTTTTATGCATTTTTGTATTTGTGTTTCCGAAATATTTTATGTATTTCATGGCTCTGTTAATTAATTTGTAAAACTAAAGAGGGATATGACCTTTGTGGATTTTAGAAGAATACATTTCTTTTCATTGTTGAAAATAATCTTGTTTCTTAGTAGCCATATACCCCATGCTACAAAAATAGGTAGGGATCTAATGTGTTTAAATTTATTTACCTAAAAGAATAACAAATCTTAAAAGGAAGTGTTGTTCAAGTCTACTTTGACACTCAGGATCTATAAGACTGACTTCCAGACATTCTAGGTAGCAAGGAAATGTATTAGTAAATGGTCTACAGATTCTTCTTGAAGTTTGCAAAAAGAAAATTCATTTGGACCCACAAAGCCCCTTTTTAGAAGGTTGTCCCGTGTGAAGGACCAACCAAACGAAGCATTTTAATTTAATGGGTATAGGCCATTTCCATATAAGCCTATTCTAATATCTATCATTTGTTGTTATCTCAATATGGGATATTGCTTCATAGGCAGAACAAGCTTTGATCATCCCTACAGAGAATTCAAATATCTAGACCAGAGAATATTTGCAATTGATAAGCCTCACCCCATTGAGTTTACACTCTTTAGTGAAATAAATCCATTCAATAACAAGTGCGCTAGACAACCTAAGTTCAACTGAGGATAACCAATAGTTGTTGGAGAGCTGGGATGATGTTGCTTTCCTAATGGTGTATAGGTAGTATAATCCTTTGGAATATAAATATTGTGTTAGTTCAATGGACAACTAGTAGATTCATCCCCCACCTATAAATGGATCCTTGCTAAATATGAAATTCTTTCCATCTCCCACTTTCCATACTAGTCATTTGTAGAGTGTGGGAACAAAGACCATGAGCACTTTCCAGACTATGGGGTCCATTTTGGTAGGTTTAAAAGCCTAACCTCTAATCTAGTCCACCACTGAAAAACTTCTTAAATATTTTTCTTTGATGATCTGACTCCAAAGTCCCTTTCCAAATAGACTTCTCCATAGGTGTTTTAAGGCAAGAGCTTTAGAAAACCATGTCAAAGTTTTAATACCTCAATGGCCCAAAATTTTTGGAATAGATGGAGAGTACCAGTTTTCTAGATGTATACCTTATTTATTGGATTTTCCAATCCACATGAAGTTGAAGATAAATTTTCTGATGGTTTTGAGGACGTTAGAGGGGATTTTAGCTAAAGACAATCAATATACTGGAATGCTTTCCAATACAAATTTAGCTAGGATCAAACTTCCGCCAAGAGACAACAAGTTGTTGAACCACAAATTAATTTACTACTCCACTCTTCTTGTCATCCACTTCCAGTCATATTTATGGTACTTGTTTGGTTTAAGAAAGAAGCTAAGATCCTTGATACCATTTTCTAGTGGGATAGTCTACAATGGTAAGAAGGATTGAATCTCCATGAGAGTATCTGCACTGACTGCAGATTGATGAAAGGAGATTTATTAAGGTTGATCTCCATTCCAGTGGCACTACAAAACAAGTTTACGATTGTATGGATTTCCCTCCTTTCAGCAACAGTGCCCAAACCCAAAAGGAGTACATCATCCACAAAGAGTAGATGGGTAATGAATTTAATTTTGGAGACTTTTATGCCCTTTATATCTCCATCATGTTTTTATTTTAGTAGAAGGTTGCTTAGACCTTCCATCACAATCAAAAACAACAACGTAGACAAAGGGCATCCTTACCTGAGTCCCTAGGAGATGGTGAATTTGATGGAAGGAGAGTCATTAATAAGGACAGAGAAGGTGGCTAAGGCAACACAACTCATGATCCAATTTGTAACTTGTAGACTCAAACCAATTTGAAGGAGAACAAGTCTAAGGAAAGTCCATTTGAATTTATCAAAAGCTTTATTAAGGTCCATTTTAAAAACAAGATATTTATTTTTTTTGGTCTTAATTGAATGGATGGCTTCTTGAGCAATGCTTATGGCATCATGAATCTACCTATTAGCTAGGACGCCAAACTCGTTTGGAGACAATTTTTCTGCTAGCATTCTCTTAATCTAGTTTGAAATACCTTGGAGATAATTTTATATACCAGGTTGCATAGGGAAATGGGGCTAAAGTCCAAAAAGGGCTTAGGATTTGAGCATTTTCGAATCAAGGTTATATATGTAGCATTGATGTCCCCTGAAACTTTCCTTGATCTTCTAGATTCCTCTACCATCATGCAAAGATATGATCCAATAATATCAAAAAAGGAGATGAGTAACATTGTTCAACCATCTAATCCTGGACTTTTGTCTTTAGAAAACATTTTTATAACTCCTTGAATTTCCTCTAGAGTGACGGGGCTACCGATAAAATTTGATTCCTCTTGTGTGAAGAAGAACATGTAATGTTGGATTAGTTGCAACTATGAGCTGATGTTTGAGGACCCAAAATCTTTGAAGAGGGAGGAGAAATAGGAGGAGGTTGCAATTTTTAATTCTTTAGTAGAAGACACCAATTTTCCATCTTCTTCCTTTAGCTCCCATATAGCTTTTATGTTTCTTCTACGGCTTTCATAGCTATGGAAAAATTTAGTATTGACAACTCCATTTTTTATCCATGTAGCCCTGCTTTTAGTCTCCATTCCTCTTCCTCCATCTTTAGGATCTAATATTTCCTAGCTGCTAGACAGGTCATTTTCTAGGTTATTTCTATCGAGAAGGATAAGAAGAAAGTATGAGGAAAGTGATCATATTTAGATTCTATTTATGCCAGCTCTTTTTTTAGTTTTTTTGATCCAAGGGATCTTGAAAATGATCAAAAATCTGAATGCTCAAAATCTCCCGAAACCAGTGCCAAATGGTAGAGCCTTTTGTTTTGATTCCAGCGATGCTTGAATCACCTCAATCTGACACCGCATGAGCAAGTTATCACGTTTTTAAGTTTTGGCCAAATAGGCCAAAAGTTAACTTATAGGGTATGGACGCTGATGTGGTAGCCTGTACGATCATGTAGCAGGTTTTACTACATTGTATGAATGGTAGGTTGACCAATCACGTGAGGGCAAGTGGCATTGACGTCATTCGTCGACTAGGCATATGGTTGTTTTGGTGGACCAACCTAGGTCGCCATGTGAGCCAATCAGAGAGTGCCACATGGCCCTATGAGAGGTCTCCAAATGGCCCTAGATTTGGTGCAAAAATTTTATTAAGTCGACCGACATCCTCCACAAGAATTGAACTGTCCACCTCCAACTAGTGAAACCAACAACCTACCAATGCTCCATGCATATCTCTTATTTAACATAGGTTGCCTGTTTATATTTATTGTGAATGGGTTCTATAGTTGGGGAGGCTATTTGTTTTATTGGTTACATGACCTTCACATCAACAAAGGTGGGGGCATCGGTTGAGGCCGAGACCTCGGTCCCATTATACCACATGACTCTTGCACAAGTGGAGGGTGGGTGTGTGGCCTTCTGCCTACGACCCACATTTTATTGTTTACATATGACCGATGATGGGGAGTAGTGGTGGGTGCATGGGAAATGGCCCATGGCCCGTGGCCCTGTGTGATCATATGACTAGCCGGAGCAGCGGATTCGAAGGGCCAACGACCTGTTAAATTTTTTTAATACAAAAAAAATTAATGCTAATAATGCCTATTCTGTTGGATCGAACCTAGGACCTCTGGGGTTCTAGTACAACACACCACCATTGGGCCAAAGGCCATGTTGTTGAAAATTTTCCAGCACTGAGAGCTAATGAGGAGAACAGTTTGTTGACGGTTTAGAATAGCGGGCATATTTTTCTAAATTATGAGCCTTTTTTACCTCAAGAAGAGCCTAAATGGGGGTTTTTGAGCATTCTGAGTAGTGTGGAAGTGTCAGATTTTTAGTTTGAAGCTTTTAAACTGATGTAATGAAAATTTGATCATTTTAATAAAGCGATAACCATTGGAAGCTGGACCCAGAGACGTAGCCCAAGATGGTTGAACTCCATTATCAATTTGCTCTTGTCTTATGTTGCATTTTTGTTCTCTTATTACTATAAAATTTATGCAAATTAACTTATGTTTGTGTACTTTTCCAATTTTTCTCTGTTGCCTAAAAAGAAATAAACAAACCTGCAAATCAATCAATAAAACATTCACTTTCATTTTTGGGTCATTTGTTTTCCTTTTTCTCTCCTAGACTAAAACTTCCTTCTTTAGATCCATGAGTTTTCTTAACAAATTAGTCATTGCTAATGACTAGTTTGAGACTGGGTTTCTCTACCATATTTACTTTACCAACAATCTAAAAGACTCTTCTTCCAACCATCAGTGCTTGAATTTAAAGGGATATTTATTGTATCATAGGATCAAATTCTAACTCCTGGAAAATGGGCTTGTGATCCGACAACTTATCTTGTGTTGTCCAGTATTTGAGTCTCCTTACTTTTCCTGCCAATTGGTCATCCATTAAGAACCTATCCATTCTTTTGGCTATCCCTTCCTCACCAATCATCCCATTTCTCTAGGTAGGGGTTAAGGGGAAGGGAGCTATGTCACAGAGCTTATGATTTTGCAACGTAGTCGAAAAGTAGGATCATAGAGGATCTGGTTGAGCTTGAAGACCATAGGTCTCTCCTGCAAAAATAGTGAAGTTTAAGTCTCCCCTCATGATGAGGGCTTGATCCAAGAGAATGACACTAGTTTGTATCTAGTCCCAGAAATCTAGTCTGTCACTGTATGGTCCATAACAGTCGATCAATTTTAAGGTACAAGAACATCTTCTCAGGGATCCTTCTAGAATGATACCTAATGAGGAATAGTAAGCATGAAGTGATGCAACTTTAGGTCCTATATAGTGATTAGACCACCTGACAAGCCATTTGAATCCAAAGCACATGAAAACTAACCTGGACAAATATTTCAGAAGTACTCTTTGGATTTTTCTCCTAAGGCCATAGTTTCTTGAAGACATATGATGGATGGGCGATAGGTAATGATAAGCCTTTTGAGGGAGGTGAATTTGGAGGGACCCCTAACCCCTCGAATGTTGAGAGACAAAATTATGATTATTTAGGAGGAGGAGAGGGTGTTTGTGCTCTTAGGACCCTTGAATTTAAAGCCAATTCATTTCGTCGGGAGAGACTAATTCCACCCTGGATAGGCTTATTAGGATGATTGCCTTCTCTTGCTAGAGATTTTTTGTTGTTCTTTTTCTTTCTGATAGTGACGTTTTGAAAGGAGTAACTAGGCTCTGTCTGAGATTTGTCAACATGAGTAACCCCTATGAATGTGGAGATGGGGGGAATATTCAGGGCTTCTTTATATGAGGGCACAATTGTAGAGGTAATAAGAGTGTTCAAGCTAGAAAGGGAGGTAGGCGCACCAGAGTGCTCTGTTGTTGAATCAAAAACCCTAGATTGAATAAGGTATTTGAAGGACATCCATTAAATTTTAGGGTCAGATTAATATGTGTCAATTATTGATGTGGCTTATCGTGGTTTTCAGAGAACATGGAGGAGGTTATATCTTTCAAGAAATCTACTATTGTGCTTTGAGGAAAATATTGACTATTAATAGACTTAAGGGCATTCAATTCAATTTGATCTATAAGAAGGGAATCTTCAACAGACGGATCTTGAATAAGAGATCTTAAGTCAAGGAGAGACTTACCGACTTGATCCATAGCACAAAACTAGTCGTACCCAGGAGAAATATTAGGTGAAAAACTATATGAGATGTCTTCCACCACTTTATTACTGTTCTTTTCAGAGGAAATGACTGCATTGACCTCATGTATCATTCCTTTTATAAAGCCTTGTGTATTATAATCTTTCAGAAGGTTCATTCCCCTAGAGTAATCAGGGCCCAACTGCTAGTATGACACCTTATTGAAACTAAAATCTTTTACCTCCTCCGCAGAAAACTTTAACCTTTCTTTTGAGACCCGTAGAGGTGTATGTGGAGTCGAATTTTGAGGAACCAATTGTAGAACTGACCTTGTGAGGCTTTTATAATGGATATGGGTACCGAAGCCCTGATGCATAGGAGCGACACAAGAGCTTGTTAGGTGGCCAACATCTCTATAGTTAATACATCTAAAGGGGGTCTTCGAGTAGTCTAGCGACTGGATGATCACCTTCTCGCCCCAAAGGATTTCTAGAAACCCTGGTCATCCTTCTGTAGTCTCTATCTCGATCAGGACCCATGCCATACATTTATCTGATGCCAAGAGAGAAGCTTCATCCAAGCAAATGAACCTTCCCAGTGAATTTTCCACCTTGATGAGTACCTCCTTTAACCATATCTCGAGAGGGAAGCCTAATAATAGAACCCAAGAGATGCGTTCGCGACTATTTCGTCCTTGGACAGAATGCAAGATGCCACCGTTCCAGCCATAGTGAGCCTTTGCCTATAACCCAAGGCTTACAGAGGATTAGTTCAAGATCATCCTCTGACATAATGTGAAAGTGGATCCATTTGTTAACCAATATACTCACAATCAAAGTATAACCTACTAGTGGTTTCCATGTCACTTTGATCTAGGATAGAAGTTTCTCATGCATCATTTTGATGTAACTAAGTTTGAATTGAGGCTTTTGTGATCCATGTCAAGATTAAGAGAATTCTTCGGCTTAAATCACATGATAGTATATTTGTCAACGCGTTTTGAACCAACCAGTGTGGTTCATCGTTAGGACAAATTGAAGAATCAGATCCAGATTGCATGTTAAATAGCTAGAGCAGAACTTCCAACGGCTATAATTTTGATCTAGATTGCATGTTAAATAGTCAGAGAAAAACTTCTATTTTTTTGTCCTTGGATAGAATGCAAGATGCCACCGTTGTAGCCACAATGAGCCTCTACCTATAACGCAAGGCTTATAGAGGATTAGTTCAAGATCATCCTCTTACAGAATGTGAAAGTGGATCCATTTGTTAACTAATATACTCACAATCAGAGTATAACCTACTAGTGGTTTCCATACTTTGATCCAGGATAGAAGCTGCTCATGTGTCATTTTGATGTAACTATGTTTGTCGACCAAAGCTCTCCTAGAGAGGGATTCCACTCTATCCAAGTTTAAGTATGCCCCTAGGGTTAGTTCTTTCATTTCTGCCAATGGATTTACATGTTTTTGGACGTGTTTATGCTTTGCCTTCCCATTACCATAGTTGGAAAACAACCCTTCTCATCGCACTCCTGGAACTTGCCAGAAACCTAGACTGAGTTGTTCTTCATTGACTAAGTCAGAGTGACGTTGCTTTTCTATAAATCAGTGGGAATGTCTTTGAGATAATGAGCAACCCATTTGACCATTGGGGAAAATCGGTCACTACTTTCTGTCATTGTGTGAGGGTATGAAGGATTCTATGTGCTTTTTACGGTATCCATTCAGATGAAATGTCTGCAGATCAGGACCCGTCCAGACCAAAGGTAGATGGTAACAAGAGAAGGAATCAGGGTTTAAGACGCTGAAATCAAAGCCTTAGGGAAAACCCTAGCCTCCATTAGGGTTCTTTCTGCAACTTTGACGCGCAAAACCTAGCCTCTGTTGGGATGCGCAAACCCTCCGCCATTGAATGTCTTTTTTATTTTTCTCGTCAGATTCTATATGAATGAATACCTTGCATGATCTTGTTAAAAAAGATTTTGTTTGATAAAATTATGGAGATATAAATTGAAACGATTATATGGTCCAAAAATTGATCGTTGTCGAAGAAATTCAATATATAAATGACTAGCTTGCATGCTATTATAAATGTTATGGTTATGAAACACACACATACACACACATATATATGATTAATATTTAAAATGTAAAATTTATATTTTGTGGTGTTAAAATTAAATTTTAAAATGTATTATAAATAGTGTAGTTATATAAATTAAGTAGTTGATAAATGTGAATAAACATTAATTATCATAAGCATCAAAATACTTAAATTATAAAAATTAACTAAATTACAGTTTAAATTATTAGTATTATTAATTATAAAAAGAGTAAATATATGAGCTTAACATAAATACATTTAAAAAAATGCCAATTAGAGTTGTTTCTATTGGTTGAGTAGAATGATTGAACTATCTTTCCAATCTAGATGCAAATTCATGGTAGCGATGATGAGTTAATAAAGTTTTGATAAATATTATTAGTGACATGATGAATTAATAATGCTTTGATAAATATTATTATTGTGATGTCATTGTAACTGTAAATATTGTTATATTAACTTAGAGCCTTATAAAAAATCTATTTAATTATAAAATATACACTTCAGGAATAGAGAATAACATACAATCTCACATCTTCTCTATGGTACTCTATCTTAAAAATTTGATAAAAAGTCAAACATAAGTTACTTTCAACATACAATCCCACATCTTCTCTATGGTACTCTATCTCAAAATTTTGATAAACAAAAATAAAATCAAACATAAGTTATTTGCTATTATCATATTGCCAAAATAGTTTGAAATCTATAAATTACAAATAGACATGTATAACTTTTAGCTATTCTAACATGACAACCAACCAATATTTATTATACTATTGCCCATTAATGTCCAGCCCATTAATGTCCAGCCTGCCCACTATGAAATGAGATTTAAGCGAGTACATTATCCAACCATCAACATATACATCCAGCCTCATTCAGAGATCAATAACACCCTAAATATTCATAGGCTTCGAAAGCAAACTAGCAAACTATTCATATCAAGATACTGATTGTATGTCAATTCGCAATAGAAAAGCTTCGAGGGAGGGATAGCCGGAGGCCTTATTTTTTACTGTAACACAATGCACATGCTTCTGCTATTCCTCTCGCGCTTCACCTACCCCATTACTTGCTCTGCCCTCCGGGAATCTTCGCTTTGATTTGATCCACCACCCCCGGCTTCTGATTTGGATTGTAATTACCAGTTTGAGTCTGTTTTCCGGGCAGCATGTCTTTGAACTTATCCACGAGACCCGGCTTCTGAGATGAACTAGAATGAGCAGTCTGAGTCTGGCCTCCGGGAATCTTCGCTTTGATTTGATCCACCAGCCCCGGCTTCTGATTCGGATTCGAGTGAGCAGTTTGAGTCTGGCCTCCGGGAAGATATGCTTTGATTTTATCCAGCAGCCCTGCCTTCTGATTGGGATTAGGCTGACCTGCCTGAGTGTAACTATGGGTGTGGCTACGGTCCTGGTGCTCAGGAGCACCAGCCCGAACAGATGGTAGATTTTGAGCCATGATAGAGCACTTATTCTAAAACCAGATAGATCTCAATTGAAGAAATTGAGAGATGAGAATTAGTAAAAACTCCAGATGAAATGAGATGAGATAGTGAAAGTAAATAACAGGGAGTGTATATTTATAGGTTTGGTGGTGCCGCTCACTTATCTGCAGTGCAAGCGGTGCGGTGCCGCGTGGGGAATAGCTTTAATTATCTTCTTTAACCGACAACGTTAAAGATGCTACTTTGCATCTTCGACTGTGGCTTTAGCTGCACGCCTTGAGATGATAGTATATCCATTAACCGTCCTCATCGCGAGTGTTCTTCGTTCCTTGCCTGTATCCTCCTTGTGTGGAAAAGACCGTAGAGAGTAAATGCTCAGGGCAGCGTGGCAGGTTGGGATGGGATGAAAAGGGATGGAATTTCATGAGCAAATTGTTAGCTAAAACGATTAAAATGGGTATTAGAGTTGCAGAAATTGAATGATGTTTTATTTTAAATTTTTACTTTATTTTGGTAATTTAGTTAGAAGAAAGATTTGTAATGTTGCGATTTGTAATGTTGCGCAAGGAGTAATTGATATAGTATTGGTCCCACCAAACCACTATAAATTTAGATTTTTGAAACTAATATATAATCAAACGTAAATATCATTAACTATAAATAAGTATTAATTTATGTCCAAAATTTCTCCATACATTGACTGAGCCCACCACTGTCCATAAATAGTATCTTACTACTTAACACTGCAAACCATATTGACCCAACTAGAAAACAGAAAACTATAAAGGCTTTCAAAATGGTCTATTCCAAAAGTACAAAATCGCAGTGACTTCAACCCCATTCATCAGAACTGAAGCTTTGTATCCCAAATAATATCCCTACAATAAAAAAAACCAGTTTAAATAAAACAAATCAATATTTAACCTCAACCAAGTTCCGATACTATAAAATCTAAATCCAAAAAAACACATTAAAAACAACTCTCATATATATATTCAAAATTCTTCTTAACCCATTAAAATTTATCATTTTATTAAATATTATATAACTTATAAAAAAACAGCAAACCAACCAAACATCTAATGCCTCTTTAACCCTACCAGTATATAAAAGAAAACACTTTCTTTAACTCTAGTAATGACTTCGTAGTTAACAAATTCGGTAGAATTGGCCAAATTAATAAGGAAATTCGAAACTTCGATTCGATGGAGAATTATCTGGTTTGATTCAATTCGCTTAAGCGTGTTCCGTATTGAAAATTCGATTCGATGGGTGAATTATTTGGTCTAACTTGATTCGATATGTTTCAACCGGCGCGTTTGGTTGATAGAGGTAGGGAAGAAAGATGGACTATTATTTAATGTTTTTTTTTCAAATGAAAAAACATGAGTTTATAAATGTATTGGTATATCTTCAAAAACATTTAAAATAGATTCCAAATCAGTAAGAGAGTATGTTTCTTCCCATTCAAAATAAAAGTTTTTGAGAAATATGTATTGTTATTAAATAATTTGCTCATTTACCTAGTAATACCAAAATGTTTTTACAAATTACATTATTATACAAACGTCAAAATGTTTCTAGAAATTATATTATTATATAAATATCACATCATTATAAATAGTGAACTAAAAAATTAACGAAATTGGATCATGTCTTTTTTTTAGAGTATCTCTTTTTAAATACTTGTAATGCATATAACCAACACCCTCATTTAGAGTCCTTTTTTACAGTGAATCAACCACAAAATTCGACTCCCGGTAGATGTGTTCGAAGGAAATATGTTGAAAGGACATCTTGAGAATGATGATGTGTTTGATCCAACCTCCAAGATTAGGAGGAGTGAGATAAGTGTGCCCCAATACACCATCAATGAGGGTCTTAGAATCTCCATATACATGAATAGAATCCAAGTCCTGCTTCTTGGCAAACCAAAGAAGCCCCCATAGGGCCAAAATATCCGCTCTCATGTTTGTACCATATCCACTGTGCCATGATAAACCAAACTCCACAACCACATACACCTCCCTGTGCAACTCCATCAAAATAACCAACTGGAAACTCAATACAAGGAGGAATGAAAAGAAACAGTAAATCTTTATCCACTTGTATGTTGTATGTTTATGTATCCATCAAAACCCAATGTTTATACATATCTTGTGTATGTTTATGGGGATACCTTCAAATAGGCATTCATTCCTACCACGCTAGATCTCCCAAAAAATGAAGAGAGGAATGGTCTAATATCCCCCCCCCTTTTCGATCCGCTAGTGAAGACACTGATCTAATGAGAGAAAATTTCTAAAAGGAATATGAAAAAAATGAAGGATCCTTTGCATACCTATGCAAAAGTCAAGCATTCCGAGAAAAGATGTTGATTTGTCTTGATTGAATCCCAGCAAAGTGTGCGCAAAGTGTGCACCATCCTGGACCTTGGACACCCCGCTTATGGAGGTTTTCCCATGTCAGTGTTTTGTTGTGCCATACCAACCAGGTGAAGAGAATAATCTTCATGGGGACATCCCATTTCCAAATCTTTTGGAACTAGCATGTATCATTTAAAGTAAATTTAGTGCACATAATGTACCTGTAGATGTCTTCCACCTCCATAGAATCCTTACGGAGCATCCCTTCCGAGGTGATGAAGTCCCCCCTCTCTGTTCTGCAAAGTCCCGCCTGTTTAAGATCCTGAATGTATCCATTCCATACATTAGCTCCATGCCCAACCAGACCAATATCTACCACTTTTCTATAAACTGGAAACAGTCTGCACCAACACCGAATGACCTTATCCAAAGAAGTGTAAGTCAAAATCATACAATACACCATGTAAACCTGCTAGCTCCAACAGTGGAACGTTACAGCCACATCCGACTGCTCCTTCAAAGAGATGAACTAGCTCTATGCAGTGGAGAAGCCAAGTCGCATTACAATATTGCCCAAGCTTTATCCAAGATAGTCTTATCAGAAGCATAGCTGACCAAAAGCCTATACAATGAGTTATGAGGGACTATTTATAACAAAGGGTGGGGTGACCTTTGACATCCCCTTTGTGACCATTCAACTACCCTCATGAATCTTCACCTACACTATGACTGTTACATCCACTATTGAGAGTTGACTTACACTTGGCATGACTCAACATTACAATGCACATGTACCCATGTGAACAATGTCTTGAACTAGCCAAACTAGACATCATTCGAACTTAGACAACCATAGAAGTCCAACTGGCTGACATCCTCATGCTGATCAATAGTGACATATTGATGCCAATATTGGTAGTCCTTTATAGTGTCTGTGTGTTCTACTGTGATGTCCGTCTAAAACTTGAACCTCGCCTCCATAGAATTCAGGTACACTGCTCGGGCTTCTTTGTCCAAATCTTCTAAAAGCATGCGCGTCATTATCCTCAATGTGGTTGGATGAGCAACATACTTGCGCATGATGTCTGCATTGATAGGCAATTCTAGGCTGGTGGCAGTGCACATCAACTCGTTGAAGTACGAGTCAATCTCCTATCAGACCTTCTTCTTTGTCTTCGCCTGGGTGAGAGTCCCAAGTGATGGGATCGCATGAGTGTGCACTATAACATCCATGCTTTTGAATACTCGTGCATAGGAAGCCTGTATGCTAGTGATGAGTTGCAGTAAGTCTTCATAGTTCTAGATCTGACTCTGGATACGTGCTTGTAGCTCAATCGCATTGGCCTTCATCATCATTGGCAAGTGAAGTGGGGCTCCCTTGTACTTCATTGTCCATGCTTGCATGTTATCAACAACAGCATGTATGTTCTTTAGGATGCATACTCTTCTCGCACATCGCTGCTGCCATCTGTGGAGATAGACGACTGCTTGGTGCACGGTACCAAACTTGGCGTACGATGCTCGCATAACTCTATCAAGGGACAACACTTCATCTAGTATTGCCTTCTTCAGTTCATCTTGAGCGGACATTGTCACCAAGTCCCCTCCTTGCTCGACCACTTGTAATTCCTTCGCCATTCACTCATTCTCAGCTATGAGGAAACAAACACTTGAGCTAGTGGCTTTGGCATACACTCTAGTTGCATCGGCCAAAGTAGTTGGATGCTTGTGCACATTTGTCATGATCACTTGTTCTCCAACTTGTGCAGGGGATGTTTGGTCCTCTGGAGTCGATACTCTTTTAGATTGCACAACTCTATGATGAGATTCATTAAAGGAGATGTTGTGCATTTCTGCTTCCAGCTAACCACCAAGGATCTCAGTGCCTCCTTGGTCATTTGAGACGTACTCATCATCAAGATGCAATGAAGCGGGTGATTCAACCTCTTTGTGTTGAGGCATGAGGTCGGTGTCCTATTCCAGCTCTTGCTGCTCCATGTCTGCATCCAATCGTTCAAGTGGCTGTTCAATCTCATGAGCAAAGTCTTTCCCCTGCGATGGTTCACCCTGCTCGCCTGATGCTAGCTATTCAGATGAATGAACTACTTGTACGCGCACTGCTTTGTCTGTCTGCACGTGATGCGCCCCCTGTGGTATCTGTTTTTGTTGTGCCTCCTTCTCCTATTGGCACAACTCTTGTTCTTTACGTAGTTTCTCCCTCAGCTCATGCAACTCCTTCTCTAGTTCTTCCATTGTCTTCTTATCCCTTCACCTTCGTGCAATTCGCTTGTCGCGTTGCTGCCTCTTTTCCTGAATAGCCATAGATGCTTGCTCTATAAGTGGATCTGCTCTAAACTTGCAACTTTTCTCCTCCTCCATGCGGTCGACAATCTTCCTCTTCCCTTTATCGTGCACAGGTATGCTTGGCTCTGCTGCCTCTGCTGCTATAACTTGTGCTCTCCGTGATGATGCTTCATGCTACTATGCTAACCACTCTACGGTGAAACCAAGCTGTTCATTGGGTCTAGAGGAATCATAGAAATACATCCATGAGTCTTCCTTGGCCCAATGAAATGCCCCATGGATCCAATTGAACTGAAATCTCATGCAGTGATCCTTCACAATGCAATGTGGGTCATACAAGTTGAAGCTTCGGAGGTTGAACGGGTACTTCTTCATCTATTCTGCTTGCTTGATACTTCGGATCTCATATAACCCAATCTGCAATGGAAGAGTGGGCCAAGGTCCCTTCTTCTTCTGCTATAGTCTAGCTGTCAATCCTGCTGATATATGATACGCTACTTCTTGCATGACAAGGACGTCCAAAGAAAACTTTGGCAGAACATGCGGAAGCTTCTACACATTGAACACTCAGATGAAAATGTCAGATGGTGAGGCATACCAATCTGCAATGCTTAACAATGCTTTTAGTGATTCCTCTGACGTGCAGGGTGGATCCTGTTCGAATATCAACATGTACACTGGGGTGACAAAATGGTCGGATAGTCTTATGATTACTCCTTTGAAGCTGCATTCAGACCACAACTTGAAATACGTATTCACAACAATTTTCGTTGGTGACCATGCCCACTCCAAGCCTGATAACTCATGTCGGGAAGAGACTGCATCTAGGATGTAAGCATATATATAAATCTCTACATGGATATCCTTGGGTGACAGTCGAGCCTTCGTGACTTGTTCCCTCAGTTGGTGAGCCAGTATGCTGGACCAGTTGCATGGTCTTCCTTTTCTAGCCTGTTGGTCCAATGCAATCACCCAAATCTAAGGAAAGGTTTTAGTGCTTTCTTGACCACTCAGTTGACATGCGAATATGACCAAGTATTGGTACGCCTTCCTCAATATCTTTGTCTTGTAGATATGGTTGGGTGTCATCCTGAAATGAGTTGGCTGCTTTACCCAATCCTCCATAATGTCTCTGGAGTTACCTCTACTGCTGGGTAAGATGAATGGAGGACTCATGACAGTCGCGGGCCCTGACATCTAATACATCTCATCATAATCTCGTGCCCAGAAGGTTGCAAGCTTCATCCCACTGACACTACTTAAGGTCATCGTATCAGGGTCAGTGTGAGAAACGATCCAGTGAATCATGTCCGCGAATGGGAACGTGGGGTATCTGCATGCAATCCGGTACAATCCGAACTTGTGAATGTTGACGTGCACCTGACGGTCTTCAAGGCCTTCCCTAAAAGTGCCTGTGAATGCTTCATTAACCTATTGCCACTTCAGTTTGATGTCCTTGTCTAGATACAACTTTGTATCTTCATAGATCCGCAGACTAGAGGACATCTTCTCAACTGCTGCTCCAGCTGCAGCTCCATTAGTGTCCTGTGATCTTGTTCTCTTAGAATCCATTGAGACAGATGAACACCTGAAAGATCTGGAAACAAGAAGCATCCATGGCAAGAAATATGTCAGTAGAAACAAAGAAAATCTAGGGAAGGACACAACACGTACCTGGGAAACTGATGACCAAGATTGCGCAAATTTTAATGGGAGGCTAGGTGACAGGAAGTCAGAACTATGCAAAATGTAGTCTGGGTTGTGTGGGAGGCAGGACTGGCTACTAGATCTGTGAAATGTGCAATCCAGTCAGGTAGCTCACTATTGGGATTGTGCAATGCGCAATTCCAGCTGGGAAGGACTGCTAGCCTAGGGACAGATTTTCTCAATATCTTGGGCTAAGAAGCCACTGTCCTCCAAAAAAGCACAAAACAGTCCTGGAGGCCAGTGCTAGGAAAGAATGCAAAAATCTGGAGAGGAAGGTGAACCTTCCTTCCCCAGATTGTGCAATGCAGCCTTGGTGAAGGTAGAGCCCATGCCAAGGTTGGCCCAACTCACCAATGGGCAACTGAAAGAAAGTAAGGCAATGAATGCATGGTGACACTAAGTGATAGTAGAAGTGAATAATAGTGCATGTAAAAAATGAATGAAAGGTTCAGCAAACAGATCAACATGCATGTGGGCGAGGTCATTTCTTCCTACGCAAAATAAAACACAAGTTTTTGAGAAATATGTATTGTTCTTAAATAATTTTCTCATTTACTACTAATATAAATCGATATAACAATACCAAAATGTTTCTACAAATTATATCATTATATAAACATCAAAAATGTTTCTATACTTCATCTAGTATTGTCTTCTTCAGTTCATCTCGAGCAGACATTGTCACCAAGTCCCCTCCCTTCTTAGCCACATGTAGTTCCTTCGCCATTCGCTCATTCTCAACTATGAGGAAACAAACACTTGAGCAAGTGGCTTCAACATACACTCTAGTTGCATCGGCCAAAGCAGTTGGATGCTTGTGCACATCTGTCATGATCACTTGTTCTTCAACTTGTGTAGGGGATGTTTGGTCCTCCATAGTCGGTACTCTCAGAGATTTCACAACTCTATGATGAGATTTGTCAAAGAAGATGTTGTGCATTTCTGCTTCCGGCTAACCACCAAGGATCTCAGTGCCTCCTTGGTCATTTGAGACTTGCTCATCAGTAGGATGCAATGAAGCAGGGGATTCGACCTATTTGTGGTGAGGCATGAGGTCGGTGTCCTGTTCCAACTCCTGCTGCTCAATGTCTGCATCCAACTATTCAAGTGCCTATTCAATCTCATTAGTCTTTCCCCTGTGATGGTTCACCCCGTTCCCCTGATGCTAGCTGTTCAGATGAATCAACTACTTGTACAGGGGCTGCTTTGTCTATCTGCATGTGATGCGCCCCCTGTTGTATCTGTTGCTACTACACTTCCTTCTCCTATTGGCATAGCTCTTGTTCTTTCCATAGTTTCTCCCTCGGCTCATGCAACTTCTTCTCTAGTTCTTCCATTCTCTTCTTATCCCTCCGCCTTCGTGCGATTCGCTTGTCGCATTGCTGCCTCTTTTCCTGAATAGCCATAGCTACTTGTTCTACAAGTGGATCTGCTCGAAACTTGCAACTTTTCTCCTCCTCCATGCGGTCAACAATCTTCCTCTTCCCTTTATCGTGCACAGGTATGCTTGGCTCTGCTGGCTCTACTGCTATAGCTTGTGCTCTCCATGATGATGCTTCATGCTACTGTGCTAACCACTCTACAGTGAAACTGACCTGTTCATTGGGTCTGGAGGAATCATAGAAATACATCCATGAGTCTTCCTCCGCTCAATGAAATGTCCCATGGATCCAATTGAATTGAACTCTCATGCAATGATCCTTCACAATGCAATTTGGGTCATACGAGTTGAAGCTTCAGAGGTCGAATGGGTACTTCTTCATCTGTTCTGCTTCGACATCTGCTTGCTTGATACTCCAAATATCATATAATCCAATCCGCAAAGGAAGAGCAGGCCAAGGTGCCTTCTACTTCTACTACAGTCTAGCTATCAAACCTGTTGAGATATGATATGCTACTTCTTGCATGACAAGCACATCCAAAGAAAAGTTTGGCAGAACATGCGGAGGCTTCTCCATATTGAACACTCGGATGGAAGTGTCGGATGGTGAGGCATACCAATTTGCAATTCTTAGCAATGCCTTCATTGCTTCCTCTGACATAGGGTGGATCTTGTTCAAATATCAGCCTCTACACTGGGGTGACAAAATGGTCAGATAGTTGTATGATTACTCCTTTGAAGCTGCATTCGGACCACAACTTGAAATAAGTATTCATAACAGTTTCCATTGGTGACCATGCCCACTCCAAGCCCGGTAACTCATGTCGGGCACAAACTGCATCTAGGATGTAAATGGATATATAAACCTCTGCATGCATACCCTTGGGTGACAGTCGAGCCTTTGTGACTTGTTCCCTCAGTTGGTGAGCCAGTACGCTGGACCAGTTGCATGGTCTTCCTTTTCTAGCCAGTTGGTCCAATGCGATCACCCAACTCTAAGGAAAGGTTTTAGTGCTTGCCTGGCCACTCAGTCGACATGTGAATATGACCAAGTATTGGTACACCTTCTTTGATATCTTTGTCTTGTAGATACGGTTGGGTGTCATCTTGAAACGAGTTGGCTCCTTTACCCAATCCTCCATAATGTCTCTGGAGTTACCTCTACTGTTGGGTAAGATGAATGGAGGAATCATGGCAGTCACGAGCTCTGACATCTAATACATCTCATCATAATCTCGTGCCTAGATGGTTGCAAGATTCATCCCACTGATACTGCTTAAGGTCATCGTCTCAAGGTCAGTGTGAGAAATGATCCAGTGAATCATGTCTGCGCATGGGAACACAGGGTATCTGCATGCAATCCAGTACAATCCGAACGTGTGAATGTTCACATGCACCTGACGGTCTTTGAGGCCTTCCCTAAAAGTGCTTGTGAATGCTTCATTAACCTCTTGCCACTTCAGTTTGATGTCCTTTTCTAGATACAACTTCATATCTTCATAGATCGGTAGACTAGAGGACACCTGCTCAACTGCTGCTCCAGCTGCAACTCCATTAGTGTCTTGTGATCCTGTTCTCTTAGAATCCATTGAGACAGATGAACACCTGAAAGATTTGGAAACAAGAAGCACTCATGGCAAGAAATATTTCAGTGGAAACAAAGCAAATCTGGGGAAGGACACAACACATACTTGGGAAACTGATGAGCAAGATTGTGCAAATTTTACTAGGACGCTGGGTGACTAGTAGTCAGAACTGCAAAAAAGGAAGTCTGGGAGGTAGGACTGGCTACTGGATCTGCGAAATACACAATCCAGTCAGGCAGTTAGCTGCTAGGATTGTGCAATGCACAATTCCAGCTAGGAAGGACTGCTAACCTAGGGACATATTTGCTCAATTTCTTAGGCCAAGCAA
This sequence comes from Pinus taeda, assembly GCA_000404065.3. NCBI lineage: Eukaryota > Viridiplantae > Streptophyta > Pinopsida > Pinales > Pinaceae > Pinus > Pinus taeda. The sequence continues at coordinate 9,193 of APFE030227128.1, read as the reverse complement.
CCACTGTCCTCCGAAAAAGTGCAAACAGTCCTGGAGGCTAGTGCTGGGAAAGAATGCACAAATCTGGAGAGGAAGGTGAACCTTCCTTCCCCATATTGCGCAATGCAGCCTTGGTGAATGCAGAGCTTGAGCCGAGGTTGGCCCGAATCACTGATGAGCAACTAAAAGCAAGTAAGACAGTGAATGCATGGCGACACTAAGTGATAGAAGAAGTGATTAATAGTGTATGCAAAACATGAATGAAAGGTTTGGCAAACAGATCAACATGCATGTGGGCGAGGTCATTCGCTGGTTGGGCGAATGTCCATGCAAAATAGTTTCATGCATGCGACAGCAGTGAGATAGAAAAAACAACTGAAATAGAGCTAGAACAAGATAGAATACTTGTAAATGATAGCAGGTGTTCAAAGAAATAAAGAAAACAACACCCACACAAGTGAATACACAAAAATCGACAAAAATGTTGAAAAAGACAAGTTGAGGCCACTTACCCGTGAATAGTTGAGCTGGATGTGTCGAAGATTCCTAGATATGTTGTGGGATTTCAAAGCTCCAAGATCGATGTGAATGAATGAGCTCTGATGCGTAGAATAAACAAGTTTGGTCTCATGGCGCACATGCTACAAATCTAGGAAAAAGTAACACTTGGAGGGAAACTTCTAAAACAACTTTGCATGTAACCCGCAGCTGCTAAAAATATCTCCTTGAATCATGGGATGCCTTTTGCATGTTGCCTCTTGCTATTCCGAGAAAAATTAGTCTTGCATGCACGCAAGTCAAGTTTCCTCGATCCTGGGTGGAACTCGTCAACCAGATAGTTCATGCATGCAGTTTCTCAACTGCTTGGGAAAAATGCACATTCTTGGCTGGGAGTTGGGCTAACTGCCTAGGAGGATTGCATAATTTATGGGCAGCGAAACTGACTGTTGCCTAGATTAGCGCAAATCCTGAGCTGAACAACCTACTGCTGGGAAAATTTGCACAAATCCTGCTAGGAGGGTTGGGTGACAGGATTGCACAATCCTAGAGCCCAGTAGGTTGTCAAAGAGGATTGCGCAATTTCTAGAGGGATGGATGGCTGCCCTCCAAAAATGTGCAAATTTCAAGGGGAATCTGCTCAGCTTGCAGCTGGACCAAGTCTTGGTAAGTAGTCTGTGAGGGGAATGGATCAAATGTGATCGACAGGCTAACTTTTTTCGAGGAAAACACTTTAATCTTGAGTACTTGATGAAGCAAGACAAAGTGTTGTGTAAGGTTGGTAGGGAGGCTCCAAAATAGGCTAAGGAAAAATTTTGGAGGGTGGTTGTAGCCGCTACAACACTACCATTGACCATCAACCTAGAAGCCTCACCATATCTCATAAAAATATAATGCAATGCCACTGATTGTGATCTGGAAACCATCCCAAAAGTGAGGATGTCATCGACGAAAAAACTATGGGAGATATCCACGTCGTGCCTCAATCTAAGACCACAAAAAAGACTATTAAATAGAATTCATATGTTTATGATCTATTTTGATTAAACTCTCGTATTTTTGTTACATTTTCCTCTGGTAAATGATTTCATGAAACTCATGCTCATTTTGAAACCTTACTTTTCTACCTTGTACACAATGACAAATCAAGAATGTTAACTGAGTCTGCCTACCTCGCCCCATTATATCTCTACAAAATAATATTTTAGAAACCTTTACCTAGCCCCCTAGACCTAGATCATCATCCATCAAAAACCCTAAAATCAAAAACCCCAAATTGAGTTGAATTATCTAGCCTAAAATCCATTCTTGCACTAGTCAAATCCTTGGTTGTGACCATAGAGAGAGCCCTCCCTGGTTTGGTAGGGCTAGCTGCCAAATCAAAAGGTTGGTTTGAGGTTACCTCTGTCAGTCTCCTTTCTCAGATTTGGGACACTGAGGAGTGCTAATAGATTCTATTATAGAAGATGAACCAAATGAAACTTTTTAACTTCCATGGAGCTTCCCTTCTCCACATGATAGCTAACCAAATAGTACCCGGAGTCTAGAGGGAGGATAGTACCAAATGTATTTGATTTTATCCACGAGCCCTAGATTTTGAGATGATTTAGAATGAGCCATTTAAGTTTGGAATTCGAGAATCCTCTATTTGATTTTATCCAAAAACACAGTGTTTTGATTCAGATTAGAATGATTAGTTTGAGTTTGGTCTTTGGGAAGAATCTCTTTAATTTTATCCAGTAGCCCTGCATTTTGATCTAGATTAGGAGGACCTACCCGAGTTTGAGAATGGGTGTGGTTGCAGTCCTCGTACTCGGGAGCACCACCTCGAACAGATGCTACATTTTGAGCCATGATAAAGCACTTATTCTAAAACTAGATAGATATAAATCAACAAATTGAGAGATGAGAATTGTTACACAGTAATTTGTCACTGTCTCCCTGTCAGTCTTCCTGTTGTGTCATGGGACCCAATTAATCATGTTCATGCTCTCTAATGTTGCCAAATGACCCACTTTGCCAAAGTTCTTCTATCATCGCAACTATTGTAAAAATAAACACGCTGATGAGCGCTCCAAAATAGAGCTAGTGTGCTGCCAGCGCGGAAGCACACATGATTCCCACGCTGGTCGAATTTCATGTGACAGTGCTTCTGTTCCTGATATCTGATCGTGCTGATATGACTTTCTTTGTTATTTAGCAGTGATGTGAGCGCTCCAGTGTAGTTATGTACCCACGATCATCCCGTTTGGGCGAGTTTGTTCTAACAACCGGCCTTCTAGATGGCTCCAGACCTGGTTGTTGGCCTTGTAAATGTCGCCCTCCCTTCTCTGGCATGTCTGTTTTGTCGTTTGAGCCACCTTCCTTGGAGATAAGCTCATCTTCCCACCATTCATGGAGACTCCTTCTCCTATTTAAGCCTCCACCATTGCCATGAGCTGCTAGTTCGGAATTGATTGTGTTTAGAGCATTGTTGATAGTGTGTGAGCTTGATAGGCAGTTGGTATGATAAGTGTGGGATTGCTAGAGTGCTTAAGGAAGGTTGTGAAGTGTTTCCATCTTGTGTAAACTTGTGGAAGAGAGATTTTTGTCTTGGGATATCTACCTTCAAGGGTTAATGCTTGAGGGACTTGCTGGCTGGACCCAACCAAAGGAGGATTCGACGTCAGAACTTGGTTGTATTCTCTTTTGTTTTATCAATAATAATAGACGACTATCATTATGGTTCCACTCATGTGTCTTTATTATGATGTTTGAGTTGTATCCTTTCTGACTGATACATAGTTACATTTCCCGGGTTTTACGTTTGTATTTTTCTTGTTCTTTGCATGTGCAGGTGTCTATTCACGGAGATCGTGAGGATTGTGACCAGCTGAAGTGAAAGAACGGAAGTGACGACCCTTCTACGAATATAAGTGTTGGATTCGGGGTAGGCTCTCATCTTGGCCTTTATTTTGCAATTAGGAACCTGCGTGTTAGCGTTGTTTTATTGTTGCTAGACCTCAGTTAGGCTAGTGGGATCACCTTTGTCCGCAGAGGGGATTTACCTACACAACAATTTGGCGACTCCGCTTGGGAGTTTTACCTTGTTGTTTGATTGGTAAGCTTTAGACGGAGCCTGAAGCATGGCTAGTTAGCCTTCGAAACGCTATTGCTCTGCATTAGTGAAGTAGATCAAATCCATTTCAGTCAATCTCCGGTTTGGTTTACAAACTGAACAGCTTGGAGCTAGCTTTTGTCCTTCTCTTGTTCATTTCTCCCTGAGTTTGATTTTTCCTCTCTTTTCAAAGTTTGGGGATTAGTTCTCTACTTTTTGGGTTTCCTGGTTCGGTCTGGGAAGTGCCTTGATTGTTTAAAGAGTGATTGCCTTGGTTTGGGAGTTTTTGGCTTGATTGTGGTCATTTTTTAGCTTCATCGTGGTTTATTATAAAACAGTCGCGATGCCATCGCGTAGCCCTTTCTGTGATTTCCTGATCATCGCGTTAATACACAAAATAGTCGCGACGGTTCTGGAAATTGAACCATCGCGGTTAAGTTGTGTGCTTCCGCGCTGACATCGCATTGTTGCTACGCGTAATTTCTTATCAGCGCACTGTTGCTGTGTTCCACCCGCGCTAATTCCTATAGGATTGAAATTCTTCAATTCTACCTCCTGAGCCTGTTGGTCTTGCTATCCCCTGCCTTTTTCACTTGGTTTATGACTTGATTTTCATTGTCTGAAGATTGAAGCACTTTCTTGTGAGTCTTGTTGAAGCGAATCTTGCTTTTTGCTTTGTGACCTAGTTTTATTGTTCTAAGTTTGTTGGATCAGCTTTGCTTGGTTACTCATTTGCAAAGGTTCGTTTACTGCTTGCTATTGGTTTGATTGAGCCTTCCTCTTTGCTTGCTTTTGCTTGGTTGTTTAAGTGATCGTTGTTGAACCAATCTTGACATTGTTTCAATTTCTTTTCACTACCCGGGCACGGATCACAGTTGTTTGGGGTCAACCGGTTTTTTCCACATTTGTCTGTTATCGTTTCTCAAAGTTTGTTTAATATACTTTTCCATCAACAAAAATGAAAATCTCTTTTGCTTTGTGTTAAGTTAATGAGAATTAGAAGCTTTTCATTTTGATTAATGATTAGTGGTCTCAAAGAAAAGTTTAGTGATTTCCATTAGCAGCATTAGGGAAGCTATTTGTTGTTTTGTGATCATTTCGTTTGTGTGAAAGCCCTCTTACCCTCTTGTAATTAGCATTCATCGAATGGAATGACATATTTTGGCATATAGAGTGTATTTAGGGATTTTGAGAAATTACATACGGTAGGACCTGAAAAATGAAACGTAACTCAAGATTAACTTTAAAATAAATCGAATGAACTTAAAAACGCATTGGAACATAATGCTCACATTCTAGAGGTCTAGGCTAGAGACGTGCTCTGGCATCGTTAAAGCTAGTCACTTTTGTTCTCACATTAAGGTTGGGTGATTCCTCCTTGTGTGATTCAACTGTGGTCTAGTACGGACTTGTGCTCCCACGTACCATCACGTATATATGGGGAGACCTCACTAGGTTATCATCCTTGATCCACAGGAAGCCGTGTCTGCCACCTTACAGCCCATAACGCATCGAACACAGCATTCAGGAAGATTGACTGTCGTACAGAAAGTCCTTGGCTTTCATATGATCGCTAAGATGTATATGCAGTTTTACGGATTGTCTGGTAAACCCCTTGCCCAGTTTCTCCAGAGCAGTCACTTTTTGATCCTTTTCGGACTCCTTAAAAGAAAAGGCTCTATTGAGCACTTTTCACTTCAGGCTCGCTAAATATTTGAAGGCGACTACAGTCATCTTTTTTCCTTTTCTCGACTATTAAAACATGAAAAGGTCAAGTTGTGTCCTAATGTTTTAAAATTTATTCGACCACGATTACATTTACCTTGTTAGATCTTGTTTGCGCTAGTTTTGAGTAGGGTCTTTTATTGTTAGCTTGTCTAGGTTTTTTGTTTGATTTGATCATCCTGGCGGATCCATCGATCCCGTTTCCCATCCCGAGTGACCAAGGGTCTCCTTCTTCTGTTGCTCCTGAGACACCGGTTTGTGGTGACACTTTACCTGTTATTCCAAGTGTCCAACCGTTGAACTCTCGTGCTCCAGAGGACGAGCTTTACGACTTGTTTTGGAACCCTGTTTGGGAGCCTTCTGAAGAGGATTTTCCCTCTACTCCTGTTGGTGTTTCATCCCCGATGGCTTCTTCTGACATCGAAGACACATCTCCTGCATCAAGTGGAACACCCGTTATGTCGAGTATTGAGACTCCCATCCCGGCCACATCCCCGGTTATTTCTACACCCTACACTGTTACACATCTCGGTATCACAGTGCCGGCGTGCTATAGATCTCTAAGGGATGCTATGGGCTCTGCGAGTTCCTCTTCTATGTGGGATAATAACATTGTTCCCACTATGGGACCTTTTGTTTCCCAGGTTCACCATACCACCGTCACGTCAGTTCCAACCAATCTGATCGTTTATGTCGCATCATCGACTCCAGTTGCTAGTTTCGTTATGGCATCTTCCGTCGTAACTACTGTTGCCGGCCCATCCTGAGGCCTGGTACGTAGTGGTCAATCGGCACATGCTGCTAGAGTTGTCCATCCTGCAAGTGGTGCCCCGCCTTCTTCTAATGCCATTTTAGCAGCGGGGCATATTCTTAGTACTTGCATGCTATCCAAAATCTAGACGGGCAAGACACATCTCGGGTACCACTGGCTACGGTGGTGGCCAATTCCGTCCAAGTCAAGGGCAGCCATCTCAGGGACCATCATACCAAGGTCAGCCATCCTACATGTAGCCTAATTACGGGCAGCAGTATTATGGCCAAACCTATCCAGGGCAACCTGGAGGCTCACAAGGACAACCCTACCTGGGACAACCTTCGACCTCTCTTGGTCTGTCTTATACATATCTTGGGCAACCTTCTGGAAACCCAGGACAACCTTACGCGTAGCAAGGACAACCTGGAAACCAGTAAGGTTACCCTTCTGGGCAACCTTCTAGAAGCCCGGGAAAACCTTACGCGCAGCAAGGACAACCCAGAAACCAGCAAGGTTACCCTTCTGGGCAAGGTGGCCAGCCTTACGCACAGCAAGGTCAGCCCACTGCTCAGCCTAGTCTACCATCTGGTCTACAAGGACAACCTTCGGTTGCGCAAGGACAACCAAACCCCCAGCAAGTTCAACCTTCTAAGCAAGTAGGTCTGTCTCAGATCCAACCACGACAACCTTCCAGCCAGATGGCCCAACCTCAGTCTTCACAAGGATATCTCTCTGGGGCGGCTCAACCGGGAATGCAGATGGTTCCTGCTTCTCAAGCTCAACGCGGTTACCAACCCCAGAATCAAACTGGTCTCCAGCCACAAGGTGGCTACCAATCCCAACCTTCTTATCAGATGCTGCCTGGTTCCCAGGCTCAATATAGAGCCCAGCAACCATATCGATACCAGCAACCCCAGGGGCCAAATCAATTCGCCCCGTATCAAAATTACCAACAGCCGCAGGTCACCCCTTATCAAAATTTTCAGCAACCCAATGTTGCTCCTACAGGACAGTATGGTAACCAATGGGGCGTTGGGGGGCAGAACCAGAATCAACCATCCTGTTACGGATATAATCCTTCTGGACAAAGTTCCTATGGACAAGGTCCTTTTGGACCTGGTCCGTCCGGACAAGGTCAATGGGGGAAACCAACAACTGGATGGAACTCTGGCCCTACCTCATATCCGCAAATGTCCTTCAACCCGCAGCTACCATTTCTAGCGACGTTGGAACTGCCCGATGTGTCGAAGTTAACAAATGATCCTATTTTGCATAATCCACAATGGCCACCAGTTCCAACTAAGATACCTGGCGACTGTCCCAAATTCGACAGCAAAGCTGGAGAGGATCCTCAAGCCCATGTAATGACTTATCACCTATGGTGTTCGTCTAATTCATGGCTTGATGATTCGATTCAACTTTGCCTGTTCCAAAGGACTCTCACTGGCTCCACTTCCAAATGGTACATTGAATTGACTCGTGCGTCTTTTCCAGATTTCAATTCATTGGCTATGGAATTCCTCACTCATTTTCAGTTACCCATTCGGTATGAGACAGGGACCCATCTCCTTATGTCTCTCAAGCAGGATACGGCTACGCACATCTCTGATCATATACATGAATGGAGAAGGCATCGCCGGTTGATCAAGTTTTGGATTCCTGATCAACTCCTCACCGATTGGTTCACAACTTCCTTTGTCCCTAAGATTGCACGGGACATTGCTATGGGAGCCTGTGTGACTAAAGAGCAAGCGATCGCACGTGCTCAGTACCTTGACTTAGTTTACTCTCAGTCAGGTACTTTGTATGAGTATTTTCCTGATGCCCCGAGACCTGATACATCCAAGGCTCCACCAAAGCCATCTGTTGATGGCGTTATTGGCTCTGTGAATCCGTCGTCTAAAAAATCTTCCTCGAACCTTGGGAAGCAAAATTCAGATGCTTCTAATGAAAACACTTCTCAGGGTGGTTCAAATCCTTGAAGTACTTCTGAGGTTAATGCCGTCCAGTCCACCACGGCGAGTAAGGTCTCGGAAGGAAAGAAAAAGGGGAAAGCAAAGAATAAGTCTGAACAACCTAAATAGGATTCCTCCAAACCTCCATCCGAGGAAGGAGCTAAGCGCAAACCCAAATATCCTTGTCTCATCTATGAGGAGGATCACTATACTAAAGACTGCCCAAGGCGGTCTGAGGTTAGTCGTTTGTTGAAAGGCGCTCCTAGGATTCCTACGGTTCTTAAACAGCCTTTCCCCTCTCAACAGACTCAAATAGTGGCTGATCCATATTCTTCTCCCTTTGGTTCCCAAGTCTTCATGGCTGGATCCATTCCCATTCATGTAATGACTCGAACAAAGGAGTATCCGTCGTCCGTTGGGAAGGAGCCCAAGGTTCCCTCAAGCGCTCCTTCGTACAACTCTAATCCGCTCCATATCGAGAGACCAACTACTGAGACGACCATCCGACCCCCTCCCAAAGGAGTACTCAGGAGATCATCTTACAACCCAAATGCTCGTTCTACTCAACGCTACACCATAGTTGAGGACTTAGCGCAGGCTCCGTCGGCTATGTCTGCCTTAGAAGTTCTCCAGAGCTGCCCCCCTCAGAGGAAGTCCCTACTATCGGCCATCGGTGGCATCGACCCGACAGATTCGGATCTGATTACCTTTGACCTCGAGAGCCATGTCCCAAGGCTGCCTCATCAGATCGCTTTTCTTATACAAGTCATCATCAATTCAAAAATGATTCATCATACAGTTATTGATGAGGTCGCGTCAACTTGCATCATGTCTATTGCTTGTTGGAAAGCGATCGGGTCTCCAACTCTGAGCCAGTCTCCTACGACAGTGGAAGCCTTCGATGGGAGAGAATCTCATCCCTATGGTATTCTTCAACGATTGCCGATCACTTTAGAAGGGAAAACCGTTGAAGTAGAAGTTGAGGTCGTTGACGCAAATCTTACTTACAACCTCCTTCAGGCCGGAGTTGGACATATGCCATGCGTGCCGTGGCTTCGTCCCTCTTCCGTGTCATCTGTTTCCCTCACCAAGGGAAAATTGTCACGGTAGACCAGCTCTCCTTCTTCGCTTCTTCTTCTGAAGGAAATGTGCCTTTCGTGGAGCATACCTCCATCCCTTTTGAGA
>APFE030227122.1:35191-58569 GCA_000404065.3 Pinus taeda | reverse complement strand
ACATTTTGGAATATGACATAGAGATTAAGCCAACAAAACTTATAAAAGGACAGGGGCTAGCTAAACTAATGACTGAAACCAATTTCCAAGCCCTTGACATCAATGAACTGGATAACAAACAGGAGATGGCGACTCCACAGATCAATCAGGCCTTCTTACAATCACCTTCGTATACTGACATATGTTTTGTATTGTTAAACCTGCCAGCTCCTCCAGGGTTATCCAGAACCAAAAAGAGATTTCTGAAAATGAAATATCATAGATAATGTATTATTTTGGAAAAATCATGAAGGTATTTTGCTTAATTGCCTAACTTTGGATGAAACTGATAAAGTTTTTAGGGAATTTCATGCAGGAGATTGTGGAGGGCACTTATATTGGAAATCAACAGCTGATAAAATCCTAAGGGATGGATTTTATTGGCCCTCCCTGTTTGCTGATGTAAAAAAAATTGTAATGTCATGTCATAAATGCCAGATCTTTGAAGGAAAGAATAAGTTGCTGCCTTTACCCCTCAAACCTATTTCAACTGAAAAAGAATTTCAACAATGGGGTTTAGACTTCATTGGGGAAATTCACCCTTCATCTTCTGGTCAACATAGATGGATTTTGACAGCCACAATTTATTTTACTAAGTGGATAGAAGCCATACCTTGTAGACAAGCAAATGACTCAATCATCATGCAATTCCTAGAAACCAATATCTTATCTAGATTTGGCTGCCCAGAAAAAATCATCACAGACAATGCAGCTTCCTTTAAATCCAAAAGAATGATCAATTTTCGTCACAAATATCATATTACCCTAGGTCATTCCACAGCCTATTATCCTCAAGGCAATGGCCTAGCTGAGTCCTCCAACAAAAGCCTCATCAACATCATAAAAAAGATCTTGGAGGAGAACAAAAAGAATTGGCACAAAAAACTTGTCAATACACTATGGGCAGATAGATTGACCACTAAAAGATCTATTGGTACTAGTCCATACGAATTGGTATATGGTCTGGAAGCTGTTTTCCCTTCATCTCTCAGGATCCCTGTGATCAAATTGCTGCAGGAAATACAAGCAGAACCTAATGACATCCAGAGAAGGATCAATCAAACAATTCACTTGCAGCAAACAAGGGAAGAAGTATATCACAGAACCCAGGTTCTACAAGAGAAGCTGAAAAAGATGTTTGATAAAAGAACAAAAGCTGAAGATTTCTTCATGGGAAACAAAGTGCTAAAATGGGATTCTAGGAGGGAAGACAAAGGGAAACATGGCAAATTTGATTTTCTTTGGAAAGGACCATTTGTGATTCAAGTTGTACAGGGTAATAACACCTTTTTTCTAAAGAGTCTGGATGGTTCAAATAATGAGGAAGGCCCAGTGAATGGGAGAATGCTCAAACACTATTATGATCCGTGAACACAACACAACTACATATTGTACATAAATATTTGTATTTTCAGCATTTTTCATTTACAACAGTTAGATAGAAAACTAAGTGCAACAAATTTTGAAGAAAGATCAGGGAACTATACCTAGTGTGGTATATATGTTGAATGCTCCACAAACAAATCTGAGGTAGGTCTTGGGAATAGAAAACTAACGATAAGCAGTCGGACAAACTAGTAAGACACAAAGTGGTAATTGTTGCACAGAACAAGTCAAAAGATATTGCATACAGGTTGATAAGATTTAGACCAAAGGTACCAATGACAAGGAAGGTTCACTATACAACAAGATTTGAAAAATAAGGCAATCTGACCTGCTGTTCTTGGCTTTTAACCAGGAAAATCCATCCCCAAGTGGAGCCATTGTTATCTTCATATATCAATAGGTTTCATTTTTCATGATTGATAGTGGAAGGGCTAAATATGTTCATCATTGCAGGCTGCAAAGGTTCCATATTTGTACACAGACCAAGAAAGTGGCCAGTCTAAATACCACTGCTATATTGTTTTTCAAGTTTATCATATGCACAAGGCACTAAATTGGATGGATGGCCCAACAGTTTAATCTGGACCATGCCCTTTGAAATTGCTGTTGTAGAATAGAGAAACAATGTTTGACCAAACAACTTAAGCTTGGCAGATGAATAGATAGGCAGAGAAATGAAGGAACTCAACTCCTTAATCTGGGTCCTTGGAAGAGATAAGGGTACATTTAGATAGGAGGACAATCAAAAGAAAAAGAGGACAATTAGGGTTTGGTAATTCAAGTGCACCCAATTCAAGTGAAGAAAAATGTTAGGATTATTAAGCTGGGTAGGTAGTGTAAGGTTGCAGAAGTAAAGATGCTATTACCATTTGGCTTATCAAGAAGAACTCATCTCATTCAGGGTATTGGCACCATGGCAGAGGTTTGATGACATAACAATGGAAGCATGACTAATTTCCCTTTTCCCCCAAAGATCATTTACTAATACTCCCCAAAGACCTTGGGATCTGCCCACTAGTCTTGTTTCACTTCATTCCAGTACCAGTCCCAAGTCAAACTCTCAGTTGACTAAAGGAAAAGAAGCCACATTTCTTGTGTAAAAATCATCATTCTGAATTCTATTCCTCTTCTGTGTCTAAGTTTCATTTCATAAGCTTAGCATTTTCCCTTGCATATTCATCTCACAAAGTCATATTAACAGCTAATTTTATTATTTAGCTCCTTAACATTGCTTCCCTTCCCTAGTTCTACAAAAGCTAATACAATCCCAAAAATCTATTTAAATATCCCACCCCATAGCAGTATAGCTATATAATTCAGTATTGGGAACTGTTTAGTCCATCTGGGACTAATATTAACCCTCCCCCCTTCTAAACCCTATGGAATTAATTAAATTTTGGTTGAAATTAATGGCCATAGGGTTACCCGCTCACAAACCTCATTTTCCCTCCCGCGCTAATGTATTCATTTTTATGTTTAATTAAATAAATATAAAATGGGCGCGCATTCACATAACCCCGCTGACTAAGGTTCAAAGCCCACCCCGCCATTATTTTAATGTTTTATAACCGGCGGGCTCCGTAGTTAACCTTCTGCCGCCACGTACCCCCGCTAGCCGTCCGATGATCAGCCCTCCGGATCCAAAGGTGGGTGGTCGTTTTCACATACAACCCGACAGATGTTTAGCGTCTGAGGGATTGGCGGTTTCACTGCCGTACCCTCGCCACGCGTCACCTTCCTGGTGTGTTCGAAGGCCCCTCCCCTGATACCACTTATGCCAAAAAGCAGTGCGGGGAGGAAACCTGATACCGCTCCCGGCTCATACGGTCAACCCACGTCAGAAGTCCACGTCATCCTGTCGTACCCGGGACCCGCCGATGACGTCATGTTGACGTCAACGCCCAAAAGCGCCAAAAGTGCCAAAAGTCCAAAATTTGCATAAAACAATGCAAAACGACCGTTTTTATGTCATTTTCATTGATATTTTGGGAGCACTGTGCATGCGGACTACGTTGATTTACTACCTAAACCTGGAATTTAGTTGTCCAAGCTGCTGCCGCTTTCAAATTCAACTCAATTGCTCACCATTATAGCAGTTCAACGCCCTCAACGCCATAAACACCAGGTATTTGCCCACAGTCAACCTATTTTACCCCTGTTTTCACCATCTTGTCCATTTTTACCTGCATAAAATTATGCAAGCTCTCACACTGAGCCAATTATGCACCTAAGTGTTGTCTAAATTTTTTGGTTAACTTCCTCTTCCCACAAAACTTGTAAACCCGTGTCCGTCTGCAAAATTTACCTGAAAAATAGGTTTTAAAGAGCCCGTGTTGCCGATAGAGGTTCACACAGTTGTTCGCTAACCACTCTCACCAGATTTCTCTCTGAAAAAGTCCACCTACTCAGCTTAAAGACATTTCTATTTGCCCTACAGTTTCCCCACAAGTTTATCAACCAAGTAAAAGTCTGTTGAAACTCTGTGATTTCTCCTTTGTCATACTTTGCAAACAGGAAAAGCCACTGCCAAATACAAACTCAGTTTGTAGTTTGCAATAGTTGCACTAAATCCTGGTTTCAAGTATTAGCATAGAAAAGATTTCCCACATGGCCGCTCCTGCAGCTTTAAATATTGCTCCTATCAATGCACCTAACAAGGAGCTTCAAAAACTGCCTTTAGCTAACAGGGATTACCTAATTCAGGATTTGGTTGGAGAGAGAAACCACTTGCAGACTTTCTGCTAGCTGAGAAATAGTTACTTAAACAATAGTGACATGTATGGCATTTGGGAGTCAAATTTTCCGATCTATTTCTTGCCTTCTGTAAATATTTTCCCTGAGATAATTCACCTCTGTGCTGAAAATTATGACCCGAGCCTGAGAGCTGTCAAGTCTCCATCTGGGAGGATACTCTTTCATATTACTCCTGATTCCATCAATCAGATGCTAAATTTCAAACAGACCCAACTATTCTTCCCTTTTTCCATGAAATACCTGTTGGATGAAGGCCCCAAACTCTCCAGCACTGAGATTGCTAGAATTGCCAAGACATTCATGAGAGCAAACCGCCAACCTACAGGGCCACCTCCTTTCCTATATGTCAATTTCAATGAGGTAGGCAAGCTGCTTGTAGACATGATATCCTCCGTGCTGGGTTTCAAAACAAGTGAGCGTATTGATGAAACAATGTTGGTCCTTTTGTCTGCATATAGCCTTGGAAAGCCCCCTACTGTCAAGTACAACTATGCCAAGTTCATTGCCAATAAAATGCATGACCAACTGCTAAAGCTGGACAGGGAGGCAATATTCAAATATTCATCATATATCTATCATTTGTTTATGTACTATCAATGCCCCATCAAAATGTTGGATTCACAAGGTGAAAGGAGGTATGTTATCTTTTGGTCATCAGGTTTTCATCAAGTCCAGAACTCTCCATATTCTTACTGTGAGTTCATTGACCAATTTGTTTATCCAGTCTCATGTCTCTTGAAAAGAACTCCTCCTCCTAGGTTGTCATATGACATGCAGAAAATATTGCAGTTGTCTAAGAATTACAAAATAGGTGATTGGTATCTATACCAAAATCAAACTGTCATTAGGATCTATGGTTGTGAGCTCTGTCCCTACAGGCTCCCAAGATATGTACCCATGAGATTGTTTGCCTTGGAATACTATAGGCAACTCATTAATTCAGATCTTACTCATTTTCATAGTGCCAAGAAGAAAGCTAACCTAAAATTCAAAGACCATCTAGGCCCCTTTATCATGAACACGAAAGATGGTTGGCAAGAGGCTGATTAAATACTGGGGCAACAGCTCAAACTGAAAAGGAGTTTCTGGTGGGTCCCTTATGACCTTGATGGCTTTATCAGTGCTAGAAGAGTCAAATATAGGCTGTTAGCCTATAAGCATTGTCCAATTCCACAAATTGAGCAATATTCCAACAAAGATGAGTGGGTGCCAGGCACATTAATTGAAGAATTTACTCAGGAAGAGATAATGGAGCAAAATGTCAAAGATTTAGAAAAAACTCTTGACTTGGATTCTTTTCACCAGGTGACATTCAAGCTGCCACTCCAAGTCGAGGAGGGCACCTCCACAGCTGCAGCTGCACAAACTGCCCAGCAAGTATCTACAACAACAACAGCTACAACAAAGGGAAAGGAAGCGATGGATGCACAGCAGGAGACAGAGACAGAACAAGCCACCACTTCCAAAGATCAGAGTCAAGGGCAAGCCCCTCTCTAGCAAACTGAAACATCACAAATTCTAGTCTTGCAAACTCCTCTTAATGAGGAGAGAGGTAAGAAATGGGATAAAGAGGAGCCCACACCTCCAAGTGGGTCAACACAGCAGCCAGAAGCCAAGAGGCAAAGAATTCATCCTCGGGCTGAAGAAGAAATTAGTGAAGAAAGGGTACATAGCCAGAACAGAGAGAGGGAGTCCAGTCAGCAAAATGCTACCAGCTTATTCCAGCAGGAACAAGGTATGCAGCATAGTACAGAGGTGTCTTCTTCCAGGCAGCAGGGCAAGCAACCAGCTGGTATCAAAGGAACTTTTATGGAAATCAAGGCACAAAATGAACTATTAAGAATACAACTTTATGATCAATTCTTGAAAACAACACCCTCCAAGCAACAAAGATTGATGGCAGCTTATGATATCAAGGAGGACAAGATGATTTTTACTCATTTCAAGCCTAAAGTTCCACACCCCAAATCATCTGCAGACTACATAAAGACAAACATGGAAGTCCTCTCCAAGGACATACATCCCATGTATCAAATTGAACTACATAAACAAACAGGGGAAATGGTTTATGCCACACTTGCAGATAAGGCCATGCTAGCCCATCAGTTAAAAGAATCATTTAAAAATACAAATACCTAATTAGATCTGGAAAGGATGTCCTCTACTGCCAAGGACAACCAAATAAAAACGTTGGAGGACATTATTGTTGATCTAGGACATGATCCTAAGGATCCAAATGGTATCAAAGCCCTTATGAAGAAAAAGGAGGATGATATTGCTACACTCATAAAACAGGCAAAGATGCCTGCAACCATTCACCCTCAAACTACAGAACTTGTACAAGAAAAACAGGTTGATGAGACCATGGATCTACTTCTAAAGATAAATCAAAGAATACAACAGATGGAGGCAGAATTGGAAAAGGCCTTGAAAGATAAGCAAGGGGATTCAACCTCCCAACCCTCTCAAACATCTACAACTCTTGGCCCTGCCCCTCATACACAAACAACAACAGCCCCTCCTGCCATTCCAGCACCTACAACAGCTACATCAACTACAGATGCAACAACAGCAACAACAGCAGCACTAGAATCTAGTATGAGTATGGAGGACCTAATGAAAGCTGTCAAGGAGCTTGAAATTCAGGTGACAGAGGTAAAAGAGGCCAAAGAAAGGTTGGCCAAACTAGAGGCCAGTTATGACAAATCCAAAATGACAGTGGTCGAGAAGCAAAGGGAAATAAAAGCCCTAGAGACGAGAGTGAAGGCCCTAGAAAATGAACTATCTCTAGACAAAACTCTGGCTGAGATCAAAAAGATTTTGTGGGCCAAAATTGGCTAATCAATCAATGACCAATGGCGATCAATACAAGCTATACATGAGCAAATTGAGTTAATATGCATGGCTCAATTTGAAATTCAGAAGGCTAGAGCAGCATTGGGGATTATGCCTGAGCAAGCGAACAAGATGATTCATTTCCTTAACACTCACACCAAGGAAGAATTGGAAGCACTGGACATACACAGTCGAACAGACACTATCCTGACAGCAAAAAAAGTGCTGACCTTGAGAAATTTCACACACACTCTGGAAAGGAAATTCCAGGAGATGCAAACAAAAGTAAATGATTTCAGGACAAAAATAACAGCATTGCAAAGTAGAGGATTACCCAGCCTAGTGATTGGTACGGGAAAACTGTTGTCCTGTGAGTAATACACCACCAGGATCAACAATTATGTTGAAAATCAGATTACAGCATCTACCAGCTCCACAAAAGAAGCAGGACCTCCCTCTGGGCAATCTCTATATGATAAATTGGAGAATTTATTTTTTATTGAGTATGAGATTAATCATCTGTTTGAAGTGCCTCAAAATTTCTATAGATATACTGAAGCTGATGAAACACTCATAAAGATAAGGAGACATCAGCTACCTCCAGCTGATTGGTGGCAAGCAATGCTGGAAGTATTGCCCAGGTAATTTTGGTCTACTCTTCCTTTTGTCAGCTTCAGGTCCCAGTCACAGTATAGGTCAACAAAGAATCAAACACACAGGTACTACACAAAGCACCAAGGCGGTGACTCAACAAAGCACTAATACAGCGTGCTCAGCAAACGCATATTAAAGACGCAGCTACAGCCAACTTTCTTGATCCAAAAAAGTCAAAACTTGTCTGACAAAAGACAGCTGCCACACCAATATTAACTGTTGCAGTTATTTCTTTCATTTACTTCTTTGACAGAGATGGTGATGTAATTTATTACACATATGACTCATCATCTAGATATTTTATCTCCTATTTTTGTATATATATCCCCCCATAGAACTTATTGGGGGTCGGTTTTTGGTGAATCTCTCTCTGAAGAGCTGCATTGTATATCTCAGACTTTTTGATAATATAAATTGCTGGTGAAGTTCCTGGTCTCTGTACTGTCTAAAGGTGGAAATGAATGACTGTGTTACACTGCAGAATTACTGTGTCACTTAATGGAACAATAAGTTACTCGAAACTGTGTTTTGTTTTTCTGTGTATGCATAAATTTCACATATGTTTCATGATCATAGCAACAGGGAAAAAGAATATCTTAGGACTTGTTTAAATACACCCTCTACTCAATCTCTGTTACTAAATATGTTTTCTTCAGAATTAGCCATGGATATGAATTTTTAATTGCTCATATTTAAACTAATTCTTTCACTGTGAGTATTATTTAGGAATTCTTAAATTCTCTTAAACAATACTCCCACTTTCTTCCCCAATTAGCATAGTGAAAGATTCTTGACTGCCTTTCACTCACTGATCTCATGCTTTCATAACCCAAATTTGAATAATTGTTCCACAAATGCCTATCTGGCTTTGCAGCAATACCCTTCCCTCAAAAAAATACTTCAGCAGTACACCATCATGAACTCCATTGCCCAATGGTTCAGACTGCTCTGTAATCTGTACGCCAACTCTGTTTGAATTCACCACCCAACCAAAATCTAAAACAAAATCAGTGCACCATAACTAGCCTAAAATCACCCACAATAAAGCTAAATTATAAAGAGAGAGCCCTCTCTGGTTGCAGGTAGGCTAGGACCTGTAACTAAAATACTGGTTAGTGGTTACCTCGGCCGTATTCCCTATAGGAACCAGGGAACAACCTGAGTGATAACACCATTGGAAACTCCACTAGGGACTACCTCGGTTTCAATCTACAACTTAGAAAAAACCAAGCTTCCTGTTGTTCAAATGAATCTCCTAGGAAATACTGCTCAAAAGTTGTGATTGTCAAACCTCTCATTAAACACTAAGAAAACAAACTCAGAAGCTGGCTCCAAAGAAGAAAACTTGTTACACCAAGTCAAACCCTGACCCAGATCCTCCAACCACTTTTGAAAATCCCAATTTAATCCCAAAGGTCTTTAAGAAGAAAGAGCAACAAGAGGATTTTCTGACTCAAGCCCTGAAGCCGTTCAGCAAAGCTATATTCCTACCCCGGCTAAAGTGTCAATTCATCCTCATATTACTCCTACTTCTCCTAGTTCTTCATCCACTTCTCAAAGCAACTTCCCCACTCCTCCATACACTTTACATCCTACTCCTGTTATCCCTGTTGTTCCAGCTGTTCCACTCCTTCTTGTTGTCCCATTTATCTCTGCAAATATGGCTAACAGACATGCCCCTTTACACTTGCCTGCCAATCCAGGGGCTATGCCCTAATATTATCAAAGCAAAATCACTTACTTTGATGGTACTGGTTCTTATATAGCCCAACAACACACCAAGAAAATGCAGGACTATTTTGAAAACTATGAAATTGTTGATGAGGATGTAAGGATGAAAATTTTTGTCCAAAGTTTAACTGGGGATGTGAGGACCTGGTTTAGGTCATTAGCTGCATTCTATACTCAATCCTGATGCCTTGTACCTGAGCTTTTTAAACAGATGGGAAAAGAATAAAGACCCTTTACACATCCTAACTGAGTATTATAACCTAAAACGGGGTCCACAAGAAACAGTTCAAGACTATTGTGCTAGATTCAACAATGTATACAACGCCATTCCTCAGAACCTGAGGCCCCCGCCTGACTTGGCCCTGATCAAATTCCTCGATGGTTTTGATTCAGATATGGCATATCAGTTAAGATAAAGAGCACCCCCTAGTCTGGCAGACATGCAGAATATAGCTGTCAGTGTGGAGGCAAACCTGATTGCTAAGAGAAACAGAGCTAAAAATGAGAGAAGAACAACATTTAAAGAGGAACCTTCAACTTTTGAGCAAAACCTAGATGAAATCATCAAAGGTATGGACATGTTAGGAGATAGAGTTGGGACCATTTAAAGAAAATCCTCTTGGGAAGGACAGACAAGCAACACTACTAGGAATCCTAATTTTAGAAAAAATCAAAACCCAAATGCTGGGAGGATTGGTCCTGATCAAAATATCAGACCTCCATTTCAAGAGAACTATGCAGAGGCCTCAACCTCTAGTGAACAAATAGAAGATCCCCACATCAATCTGATGGGTTTGGACAGTGAGCAACAAGTATTCCTAACACAAGATGATCAACAAGCCCAAGAATGTAAACAATTTCAAACAAAATCTGGTGAGTCATTTGATTTTAGAGAGGGGTCTGATACAACAGTCTATGAGGTACACAAACAATATAAATTAAGAAGCAGAACTATAGATGTGCCTAAACTTAGCAAACCAACACATGCCAAATTTCCTAAGAAACCCAATGATAAAACTGTCTTAACAGACTCCTCAGATAAAAAATTCCAAAGGGAAGTCACAGTGGAAGATGTATCTGATGTACAACCTTCAGTAAATTCCTCATCTACAGCCTTTCTTTCAACAGAACTCTTGCACAAACCTCCAGAAAAGGAGCACAACTCAGACATACCTCATAATAGTGTACCTGCTCAAGAGAAGGTCACCCAAAATTCAGCAGAAAAAGAAAAATTTGCTGCTCAAAATATAAAGGTTCAGATGGAAAAGCCTTTTAATTTAGAAACAGAAATTGGCAAGCTTAAAATAGCCATTCCTCTTTCTGAACTGGCCAAACATGAGGTCTTTAAACACCAAATCAATAGGTCATTGCAAGTGCCATAGAATAGGGATGCAGTTAATGTTCTGGATGATCAGCCAGAACTGATTTTTGGCTCAGAAGTCAATGGCAAATCAGTGGATGGAGGTATCCCTCCATTTTATGTAAGCCTAAACATTCACAACAAAATATTACACAATGCCATGTTTGACTCAGGTGCCTCCCATAATCTAATGCCCAAATCAGTAATGGAAAAACTTGACCTAGACATCACAAGGCTTTATAAAGACTTTTTTTCATTTGATTCTAGCCAGGTAAGATGTCTAGGCCTTATCAAGGACCTTTGTGTATCCTTAGTCTAATACCCAGCTAAAACAATTTTGATGGATGTGGTAGTAGCTAACATTCCACCCAAGTACGGTATGCTTTTATCCAGATCATGGGATGCCAAACTCCAGGGGTCTTTGCAGCTAGACATGTCATATGCCACAATTTCAGTCTTTGGCCAGCCAAAGAGATTATACCGAGAAACATTGATGAAATATGTGGTCAGCACTCAAGATAAGCCCCAAAATTTTCCAATATACTCTATTCACTCTGACATGGACTCATTTATATTATACAATGTTGATATGTGTCCTAAAACTCGGGTCAAGCTCCTAAAAACAATTGAAACAAGGAACATAAACGAGCAGTCTAGTGCCCAAGATCAAAGGATCATTGATATGATTAAGACAACAAAGCCAACTAATATATCACATGAATTACAAAAACCATACCTGCCAACTAAACAAACTTGTGAACCTATTGAAAGAAGCATTGATCAGCAAATCTTGTGGTATTTAGACTTTGATGGATCAGTTAACAAACTAGGAGCAGGGGCAGGGGTTTGGATACACAATGCACAAACTGACCATGCTCAAGGTCATGCATATATGCTTAATTTTAGATGTACAAACAACATGGTCGAATATGAAGCCCTTTTGCTAGGTCTCAAACTGATTAGGAGTCCTGGGATAACCAAAGTTTCCATTTTAGGTGATTCAGATTTAATCATACAGCAAATGAAGGGAAATTTTGTTACAGATGATCTCAGGCTAAGGTCTTACAGAGCAGCAGCAACTGAGTTACTTAGTAGCTTCTTAGAATTTCAGCTTACTAAAATACCTAGAAGCCATAATTTACATGCACATAGTTTGGCAACTTTTGCAAGCACCTATAAACTTCCTTTTGGGCCTAACCACCAGTTCATTGTTGAGATTAAACACAGGCTTGTTGTCCCAGATAATGTAGAGAATTGGCAAGTATTTGAGAATGATACACAGATAAATAATTTTTTAACCATGGAAGAAGAATTCTCAAGCATAAACATAGACACAAGCACTAGGATGATAAACAACAAACTGATAAAGTGAAAATTAATATATCAGCTGAAACAGCAAATGGGATGTTGCATCCAGCAACCTTTGACTGTGCCAATTTGCAGAAGCTAAAGCAAGCATACTTTGATGAAATCATTGAAGAAGAATCTAAAGTAATTGAACTAAAGGATAATTTCCTACCCACAGGCTTAACTCCTTTAGAAGACATTTTTGACTCAAATGACATCCCTAAGAAGCCAAAGATGCAACACATAAATGCAGAAATTGAGGAGTGTAACATTGGGACCACTGAAAATCCCAAAATGATAAAGCTTTCCAGAACCTTACCTCCTGACAAAAAATCAGAATACATTGAACTATTTAAAGAGTTTCAAGATGTGTTTGCCTGGAGTTATGAAGACCTCAAATCCTATGATACTTCAGTCATCCAACATACTATACCCTTGAAAGAAAACTAGAAACCTCTCAAACAAAAGTTGAGGAGAGTGAATCGATTCCTTCTTCCCCTAATTGAAAAGGAATTAAAACGAATGTACGAAGCTGGAATTATTGCACCTATAAGATTTTCTGAATGGATTTCAAACCTTGTACCCACAAGAAAGAAAACTGGGGAGATAAGAATTTGTATTGACTTGAGAAAATTGAACAAAGTCTCTCTCAAAGACCACTACCCCTTGCCAAAAATGGATCACATCTTACAGAGGGTAGTGGGAGCTTCAAGGATCTCACTATTAGATGGTTTCTCAGGATTCAATCAGATTCTAGTTCACCCAAATGATCAAGATAAAACAGCTTTCACTACACCCTGGGGAACCTTTAAATATGTCAAAATGCCTTTTGGACTCAAGAATGCAGGAGCCACATTTCAGAGGGAAATGGACATAGCCTTCGCTAAAGAAATCCATGACTTTTTAGTCATATATCTTGATGATCTCACAACTTTCTCAAAATCAAACCAAGAACATTTAGAACATCTCAGACAAGTGTTCTTAATTTGCAGAAAATATGGCATATCTTTGAACCCCAAAGAAATCACTATTTGGCCTAGAAGAAGGCAAACTCCTAGGTCATATAATTTACAAAGATGGCATAAGAATTGACCCTGATAGGATTCAAGCTATCCTTCAAGTCCCTCATCCAAGAAACATCAAAGAATTACAAGCTTTTCTAGGAAAGATCAATTTCCTAAGAAGATTTATTCCTAACTTGGCTTAACTAATAAGATTGTTGAGTAACATGCTCAAGAAAGATGCCAAAGTCAAATGGACAGAAGAAGCCAAGCAGGCCTTTGAGGAAATCAAGGTAGCTTTAACAAGAACACCTGTTCTCACAAGTCCTAGATTTGACAGAGACTTTATAATTTTTTCCTTTGCATCTGAACATACAATTGTTGTTGTCTTATTACAAAAGGATGACTCAGGATGTGAGAAACCAATTGCTTTTTTCAGCAGAGCCCTTACAGATGCCCCACTTAAATACCAGATCATGGAAAAGCAAGCATATGCCCTTGTAAAGGCCATAAAGGATTTTAGAATCTATATCTTGTACTTTCACATAATTGCATATGTTCCCAATGCAGTGGTCAAAGACATTTTAACTCAAGAGGGAATTGAAGGTAAAAGGGGCAAATGGATAGCCAACATTTTGGAATATGACATAGAGATTAAGCCAACAAAACTTATAAAAGGATAAGGGCTAGCTAAACTAATGACTGAAACCAATTTCCAAGCCCTTGACATCAATGAACTGGATAACAAACAGGATATGACGACTCCACAGATCAATCAGGCCTTCTTACAATCACCTTGGTATACTGACATATGTTTTGTATTGTTAAACCTTCAAGCTCCTCCAGGGTTATCCAAAACGAAAAAGAGATTTTTGAAAATGAAAGCCTCAAAGTTTTGTATCATAGATAATGGATTATTTTGGAAAAATCATGAAGGTATTTTGCTTAATTGTTTAACCTTTGATGAAACTGATAAAGTTCTTAGAGAATTTCATGCAGGGGATTGTGGAGGGCACCTATATTGGAAATCAATAGCTGATAAAATCCTAAGAGCTGGATTTTATTGGCCCTCCCTGTTTGCTGATGAAAAGAAGTTTGTGATGTCATGTCATAAATGTCAGATCTTTGAAGGAAAGAAAAAGTTGCTGCCTTTACCCCTCAAACCTATTTCAACTGAAAAACCATTTCAACAATGGGGTTTAGACTTCATTGGGGAAATTCACCCTTCATCCTCTGGCTAGCATAGATGGATTTGGACAGCTACAGATTACTTTACCAAATGGATAGAGGCCATACTTTGTAGACAAGCCAATGACTCAATCATCATGCAATTCCTAGAAACCAATATCTTGTCTAGATTTGGCTGCCCAGAAAAAAATATTACAGACAATGCAGTTGCCTTTAAATCTAAAAGAATGATCAGTTTTTGTCACAAATATCATATTACCCTAGGTCATTCCACAACCTATTATCCTCAAGGCAATGGCCTAGCCGAGTCCTCCAACAAAAGCCTCATTAACATCATCAAAAATATCTTGGAGGAGAACAAAAATAATTGGCATAAGAAGCTGGTAAATGCACTATGGGAAGATAGATTGACCACTAAAAGATATATTGGTACAAGTCCATATGAATTGGTATATGGTCTAGAAGTTGTTTTCCCTTCATCCCTTGGGATCCCTGTGATCAAATTGCTGTAGGAGATACAAGCAGAACCTAATGACATCCAGAGAAGGATCAATCAAAAAATTCACTTGCAGCAAACAAGGGAAGAAGCGTATCATAGAACCCAGGTTCTACAAGAGAAGCTGAAAAGGATGTTTGACAAAAGAACAAAATCTGAAGACTTCTTTATAGGGAACAAAGTACTAAAATGAGATTCTAGGAGGGAAGACAAAGGGAAACATGGCAAATTTGATTTTCTTTTGAAAGTACCATTTGTGATTGAAGCTGTACAGGGCAATAACACCTTTTTTCTGAAGAATCTGGATGGTTCAGATAGTGAGGAAGGCCCAGTGAATGGGAGAATGCTCAAGCACTATTATGATCCATGAACACAACACAATTACATATTGTACATAAATATATTTTCAGCATTTTTCATTTACAGCAGTTAGATAGAGAACCAATGACAAGCAGCCATACAAACTAGCAAGACACAAAGTGGTAATTATTGTACAAAACAGGTCTAAAGATACTACACACAAGTTGATAAAATTCAGGTCAAAGGTATCCATGATAAGGAAGGTTCACTGCAGCAAGAATTGAAAGATAAGGCCATATGAGCTGCTGTTCTTGGCTTTCCACCAGGGAAATCCATCCCCAAGTGGAGCCACTGTTAGGTTCCTATACCAATAGGTTTCATTTTTCATGATTGACAGTGGAAAGGCTAAATATGTTCATCATTGCATCTTGCAAAGGTTCCATATTTTGTATACAGACTAGGAAAATTAAAAGATGAAAAGAGGGTATGCCTTAAAAGAATAATCAAAAGGCAAGAAAATCAATTGCTCAGAAAGAATAGTGAAAATCAAACCCAAATCAAAGACTAGGAAAGTGGCCAGTCAAAATGCCACTACTATCTTATTGGCAGCATCACAATGTGCAAATACTGCTGCTAATCATACTTGATGGATGGTCCAACAATTCAATCTGGACCATGCCATGTTTAAATTGTTTGTTGCAGAATAGAAAATGATTCCTGTCCAAACAGCTCAAGCTTGGAAAATGACTAGCTAGGTAGATAAATGAAGGAGCCCAACTGCTTAATCTGGGTCCTTGGAAGAGATAAGGGTAGATTTAGATAGGAGGGCAGTCAAAAGAAAAGAGGATAATCAGGGTTTGCTAATCTAAGTGCACCCAGTTAAAATGAAGAAAAAATGTTAGGATTATCAAGCTGGGTAGGTAGTGTGAGGTTGCAGAAGTAAAAATACCATTACCATTTGGCTTATCAAAGAATAACTTATCCCATTCAGGGTATTGGCACCATGGCAGAGGTCTGATGACATAACAATGGAAGCATGACTAATTTCCCTTTTCCCCCAAATATCATTTACTAACACTCCCCAAAGACCTTGGGATCTGCCCAACAGTCTTGTTTCACTTCATTCCAGTACCAATTCCAAGTCAAATCCTCAGTTGACTAAAGGAAAAGAAGCCACACTTCTTGTGTAAAAGTCACTATTCTGAATTCCATTTCTCTAATATGACTAAGTTTCATTTCATGGTCTTAGTATTTTCCCCTGTTTTTCACCTCACAAAGTCATATTAACAGCTAATTTTATTATTTAGCTCCTTAACATTGATCCCCTTCCCTAGTTTTACAAAAAGCTATATAAAATCCCAAAAAGCTATTTAATATCCCACCCCATAGCAATATAGCTATATAAATTAGTCTTGGGAAATATTTAGTCCATCCGGGACTAATATTAACCCTCCCCTACCCTAAAGACTATGGGTTTTGATTAAACCCTTGGGTAAAAAATCAATTACCCTAGTGCCCCCTGCTCACAAACCCTATTTTTATCCCTCCCGCGCTAATATATTCATTTGTAATGTTTGAAATAAACATTTACAAAATTGGCGCACATTATAACCTCACCAAACCAAAGTTTTAACCCACCCCCTCCACTATTATTAAAGTTTTTTAATCGGCGGGCTCCACTGTTAACCTTCCACCGCCCCGTAACCCCCGCCAGTCGTCCGATCGTCGGCCCCCCAGATCCAAGGGTGGGCGGTCATTTTCACCCACAAGTCGGCGCAAGTTTAGCGTCCGGGGGATTGGCAGTTTTGTCGCCGTAGCCCCGCCACGTGTCACCTTCTCGGGGTGTTCAGAGGTCCCTCCCCCGATACCGCTCATGCCGAAAGGTGGTGCGGGGAGAATACCGGATACTGCCCTCTGCCCCGACGTAAGCACCACGTCATCTCTGACGTCATCGCCCACGTCCGCGCCCTGCCTCGGTGACATTGCCACCTCACCCGCCTGCATCCACGTCATGCTGCCATGTCTTGTGCCACATCACCCCCACGTCAGAGGTCCACGTCATCATGTCGTACCCAGGACCCACTGATGACATCATGCTGACATCATCACCAAAAAGTGCCAAAAGCGCCAAAAAGCCCCGAATTTACATAAAACAATGCAAAAACGACCTTTTTATATCATTTTCACTACTTGTTTCGGGAGCGTTGTGCATGCCGTTCACGTCGATTTGTCGCCAAACCTGGAATTTGACCGTTCGAGCTACTACCACCTGCAAATTCAACTCAATTACTCACCATTGTTCCAGCTCAACACCCTTGGTGTCGTGAAAAACAGGTATTTGCCCACAGTCAACCTTTTTACCCCTGTTTTCACCATTTGGTCCATTTTTTACCTGCATAAAAGTATGCTAGCACCGACACTGAGCCAATTATGCACCTACTTGTTGTCTAAACTTTTTGGTTAGCATCCAATGCCCACAAGGCTCAGTAAACCCGTGTCGGTCTGCGAAATTCACTTAAAAAATTGGCTTTAAGAGCCCGTGCTACCAACACAGGTCCTCACAGTTGTTCATTATCCACTCCCACCAGACTTCCCTCTGCAAAAGTGCACCTGCTCAGCTCATGGACATCTTTATTTTTCCCTACAGTTGCCCCACAAGTTTGTCAACCAGAGATAAAGTCTGTTGAAACTCTGTAATCTCTCCTTTGACACACATTGCAAATAGCTATAGCCACTCCCAAATACAAATTCACCTTGTAGTCTGCATTAATTGTACTAAATCCTAGCCCCAAGTATCAACACAGAAAAGAATTCAATATGGCT
Organism: Pinus taeda; assembly: GCA_000404065.3. Classification (NCBI taxonomy): domain Eukaryota; kingdom Viridiplantae; phylum Streptophyta; class Pinopsida; order Pinales; family Pinaceae; genus Pinus; species Pinus taeda. The sequence continues at coordinate 40,655 of APFE030227122.1, read as the reverse complement.
GCTCTAGCTGCTCTAAATGTTGCTCTTATCAACACACCTAACAAGGAGCTTGAGGCACTCCCTATAGTTGACAGTGATTACCTCATTCAAGATTTGGTTGGGGACAGAAACCACTTACAGACATTCTACCAACTGAGGAAAAGCTACTTAAGCAAAAGTGACATGTATGGCATCTGAGAGTCAAATTTGCCATCTATTTCTTGCCTTCTGTAAATATTTTTCCTGAAATAACTCACCTCTGTGCTGAAAATTATGACCCAAGCCTCAGAGCTGTCAAGTCTCCATCTGGGAGCATACTCTTTCATATAACTCTTGATTCTGTTAATTAGATGCTCAATTTCAAACAGACCCAACTATTCATCCCTTTTTCCATCAAATAACTGCTAGATGAAGTCCCCAAACTCTCTAGCACTGAGATTTCCAGAATTGCCAAGACCTTCATGAGAGCAGACCGCCAACCTACAAGGCCACCTCCTTTCCTATATGTCAATTTCAATGAGGAAGGCAAGCTGCTTGTAGACATGATATCCTCTGTGCTGGGTTTCTCAACAAGTGAGCACATTGATGAAACAGTGTTGGTTCTTTTGTCTGCATATAGCCTTGGAAAGCCCCCTACTGTCAAATATAACTATGCCAAGTTCATTGCCAATAAAATACATGACCAACTGCTAAAGCTGGACAGGGAGGCAGTATTCAAATATTCATCATATATCTATCACCTGTTCATGTACTATCAGATAGATTGCTTCCAATGCCCCATCAAAAAGCTAGATTCACAGGGTGAAAGGAGGTTTGTTATCTTTTGGTCTTCTGTTTTTCATCAAGTTCAAAACTCTCCCTATTCTTACTATGAGTTCATTGACCAATTTGTTTATCCAGTCTCATGCCTCTTGAAAAGAACTCCTCCTCCTAGATTGTCATATGACATGCAGAAAATATTACAGCTGTCCAAGAATTATAAGATAGATGATTGGTATCTATACCAAAATCACACTGTCATTAGGATCTATGGTTGTGAGCTTTGTCCCTACATGCTCCCTAGATATGTACCCATGAGATTGTTTGCCTTGGAATACTATAGGCAACTCATTAATTCAGATCTTACTCATTTTCATAGTGCCAAGAAGAAAGCTAACCTGAAATTCAAAGACCATCTAGGCCCCTTTATCATGAACAAGAAAGATGGTTGGCAAGAGGCGGATCAAATACTGGGGCAACAGCTCAAACTGAAAAGGAGTTTCTGGTGGGTCCCTTATGACCCTGATGACTTTATTAGTGCTAGAAGAGTCAAATATAGGCTATTAGCCTATAAGCATTGTCCAATTCCACAAATTGAGCAATATGCCAACAAAGATGAGTGGGTGCCAGACACATTAATTGAAGAATTTACCCAGGAAGAGATAATGGAGCAAAATGTCAAAGATATAGAAAAAACTCTTGACTTGGATTCTTTTCACCAGGTGACATTCAAGCTGCCACTCCAAGTCGGGGAGGGCACCTCCACATCCGCAACTGCACAAACTACCTAGCAAGTATCTACAACAACAACAGCTACAACAAAGGGAAAGGAAGTAATGGATGCACAGCAGGAGATAGAGACAGAATAGCCCACCACTTCCAAAGATCAGAGTCAAGGGCAAGCCCCTCTCCAACAAACTGAAACATCACAAATTCCAGTCTTGCAAACTCCTCTTAATGAGGAGAGAGGTAAGAAACGGGATAGAGAGGAGCCCACACCTCCAAGTGGGTCAACACAGCAACCAGAAGCCAAGAGGCAAAGAATAGATCCTCAGGCTGAAGAAGAAATCAGTGAAGAAAGGGTACAGAGCCAGAACAGAGAGAGGGAGTCCAGTCAGCAGACTACTACCAGCTCATTCCAGCAGGAACAAGGTATGCAGCATAGTACAGAGGTGTCTTCTTCCAGGCAGCAGGGCAAGCAGCCAGCTGGTATCAAAGGAACTTCTATGGAAATCAAGGCACAAAATGAACTATTAAGAATACAACTTTATGATCAATTCTTGAAAACAACACCCTCCAAGAAACAAAGATTGATTGCAGCTTATGATATGAAGGAGGACAAGATGATTTTTACTCATTTCAAGCCTAAAGTTCCACACCCCAAATCATCTGCAGACTACATAAAGACAAACATGGAAGTCCTCTACAAGGACATACATCCCATGGATCAAATTGAACTACATAAACAAATAGGGGAAATGGTTTATTCCACAATTGCAGACAAGGCCATGCTGGCCCATCAGTTAAAAGAATCATTGAAAAATACAAATACCCAATTAGATCTGGAAAGGATGTCCTCTACTACCAAGGACAACCGAATAAAAACATTGGAGGACATTATTGTTGATCTAGGACATGATCCTAAGGATCCAAAGGGTATCAAGCCCCTTATGAAGAAAAAGGAGGATAATATTGCTGCACTCAGAAAACAGGCAAAGCTGCCTGCAACCATTCACCCTCAAACTGCAGAATTTGTACAAGAAAAACAGGTTGATGAGACCATGGATCTGCTTCTAAAGATGAAACAAAGAATACTACAAATGGAGGCAGAATTCGAAAATGCCTTGTAAGATAAGCAAGGGGATTCAACCTCCAAACCCCCTCAAACATCTACAACTCTTGGCCTTGCCCCTTATACACAAACAGCAGCAGCCCCTCCTGCCATTCCAGCACCTAAAATGGCTACATCAACTACAGATCCAACAGCAGCAACAACAGCAGCACCAGAATCCAGTATGAGTATGGAGGACCTAATGAAAGCTATCAAGGAGCTTGAAATTCAGGTGACAGAGGTAAAAGAGGCCAAAGAAAGGCTGGCCAAACTAGAGGCCAGTTATGATAAATCCAAAATGACAGTGGCTGAGAAGCAAAGGGAAATAAAAGCCCTAGAGACCAAAGTGAAGGCCCTAGAAAAAGAACTATCTCTAGAAAAAACTCTGGCTGAGATCAAAAATATTTTGTGCGCCAAAATTGGTCAATCAATCAATGACCAATGGCGATCAATACAGGCTATACATGAGCAAATTGAGTTAATAGGCATGGCTCAATTTGAAATTCAGAAGGCCAGAGCAGCATTGGGGATTATGCCTTAGCAGGCCAACAAGATGATTCATTTCCTTAACACTCACACCAAGGAAGAATTGGCAGCACTGGACATACACAGTCGAACAGACACTATCCTGACAGCAAAGAAAGTGTTGACCTTGAGAAATTTCACACACACTCTGGAAAGGAAATGTCAGGAGATGCAGACAGAAGTAAATGATTTCAGGACAAAAATAACAGCATTGCAAAGCAGAGGATTACCCAGCCTAGTGACTGGTACGGGAAAACTGTTGTCCTGTGAGCAATACACCACCAGGACCAACAATCATGTTGAAAATCAGATTACAACATCTACCAGCTCCACAGAAGAAGCAGGACCTCCCTCTGGGCAATCTCTATATGATAAATTGGAGAATTTATTTTTTATTGAGTATGAGATTAATCATCTATTTGAAGTGCCTCCAAATTTCTATAGATATATTGAAGCAGATGAAACACTCATAAAGATAAGGAGACATCAGCTACCTCCAGCTGATTGGTGGCAAGCAATGCTGGAAGTATTGCCCAGGTAATTTTGGTCTACTCTTCCTTTTGTCAGCTTCAGGTCCCAGTCACAGTACAGGTCAGCAAAGAATCAAACACATAGGTACTATACAAAGCACCAAGGTAATGACTCAACAAAGCACTAAGACAGTGTGCTCAGCAAACGCAGATTAAAGACGCAGCTACAGCCAACATTGTTGATCCAAAAAAGTCAAAACTTATCTGACAAAAGACAGCTACCACACCAATATTAACTGTTGTGGTTATTTCTTTCATTTACTTCTTTGACAGAGTTGGTGATGTAATTTATTACACAAATGACTCATCATCTAGATATTTTATCTCCTATTTTTGTATATATATCCCCCCATAGAACGTATTGGGGGTCGGTTTTTGGTGAATCTCTTTCTGAAGAGCTGCATTGTATATCTCAAACTTTTTGATAATATAAATTGTTGGTGAAGTTCCTGGTCTCTGTACTGTCTGAAGGTGGAAATGAAGGACTGTGTTACACTGCAGAATTCTTGTGTCACTTAATGGAACAATAAGTTACTCTAAATTGTGTCTTGTTTTTCTATGTATGCATAAATTTCACATATGTTTCATGATCATAGCAACAGGGAAAAAGAATAGCTTAGTACTTGTTTAAATACACCCTCTGCTCAATCTCTGTTCCTAAATATGTTTTCTTCAGAATTAGCCATGGATATGAATTCTTAATTGCTCATATTTAAACTAATTCTCTCACTGTGAATACTGTTTAGGAATTCTTAAATGCTCTTAAACAATACTCCCACTTTCTTCCCCAATTAGCATAGTGAAAGATTCTTGACTGCTTTTCACTCACTGATCTCATGCTTTCATAACCCAAATTTGAATAATTGTTCCACAAATGCCTATCTAGCTTTGCAGCAATACACTTCCCTCAAAAAAATACTTCAGCAGTACACCATCATGAACTCCATTGCCCAATGGTTCAGACTGCTCTGTAATCTGTACACCAGCTCTGTTTGAATTCACCACCCAACCAAAATCTAAAACAAAATCAGTGCACCATAACTAGCCTAAAATCACCCACAATAAAGCTAAATTATAAAGAGAGAGCCCTCTTTGGTTGCAGGTAGGCTAGGACCTGTAACTAAAAGACTGGTTAGTGGTTACCTCAGTCGTATTCCCTATAGGAAGCAGGGAACAACCTGAGTGATAACAGGTCCAATGTAAGCAACTCATTTTCAAGTTGATGGGCTCTAAGTTCATTTTTTATTCCAAAAACTTTAGTAATCTAGTTCATTGCTTCATCGAGAGTATCAAGTTCAGCAATATGGAATCTAAGATCGGGAGAGATAGACATCCCTATCAACCCACGTTCTTGATCTTGCCTATTTTCCCATTTGGCTGCTTTCTCTTCATCTTTCGGCTCAGTTTCTTGGCCTGAGGCTATTCAGTAAAGACCTTTACTTCTAAGTAAATCCACAATGTAGGACCACCATTGGAAGTAGTTGGTGTTGTCAAGAATGACTTGGCATGGACTTTCCATTTTAACAGAAACTGAAGCTATATAGGATGGAAATAAGTATTCCAGTGGAAAGATCTCGAAAAATTAGGCTGGTTCAAAAAAAACGGCTCTGAAAACGGCTTCCGGATGAAGAGGTTATGGCTTTTTGAAAAAAAGTTGATGAAGGCACCGACAAAGTGCGGGAATGTGCGGAAATGAAAAAAACGCCCCTTAAAAAATGAGATTTGAACCCAAGACCTATACTCTCATAAATTAGCTTTGAACCAAGTGAGTTATACAAAAAGTTAGAGAGAGAGAGAGAGAGACCAAGTGAGCTATACAAAATGTTTGAGAGAGAGAGGG
>APFE030227119.1:267866-302645 GCA_000404065.3 Pinus taeda | reverse complement strand
TGGGGTCCCAGGACTTTTTAGGAGATTTTTGTTGAGAGTAGCGCGTGCAGTAGTGTCGTATAGAGATCACCACCAGTGATTGGACGATCACTCTTGTAGACTTTATGTCACATTTTGACTCTTGTACTTATCATTTTGCCGATCATAAGGTGTTTTTCAACCTATGATCGAAGACGATGTATATTTTGACACACTTCTATGCTATGATATATCACTATTACTGGTTATCTTGTATAACATGTTTATGGAATGTTTTTAAATTTTTTGTCTTCATTATTGCAAATGTCTATTTAACATTTGAGAAGCAACTGCATCTGCTAATGTGTTTAAATATCTTGGAGAATGTTGATATTCAATGTAGTCAAATTCACATTCCAAGAGACAAACTCTCAAAAATAATCTTAATAAAACTGGATTTCTAATGGCATAAACCCTGTTAAGCTATAATACAACGAGTTCTAAATCTAACCTTACAATCAAACTGTGAATCCCAAATTAGATGGATTCAGATAATAACTCAATCACTGCACTATACTCTGTAATGTTATTCATTGTTTGACCAAGGCTTACCCCATGCATAGAAACTAACTCATCAGAGTGTGAATAGATAACCTAAGCTGCGGAAGAAATATTCCGTGTACTACGACAAGCACCATCAGCAAAACCAATGTATGTTTGAGAAGACGCCGACATCTGCAATATCAAGAGTAAAACCAAGATAAGCAAGAATAATGAAAAAACACACTCTAAACTAGGCACACTCTCTAATCTAAAACACACCAACTAGAAAGAAATCTATTCTAACTAGAATCTCCACACCAACATTTAAGCATAATATCTTTTCAGGTAAAGCCCATTTATGGGTTTACCTAAAAAGACACTGTCAAAATCTACTAATTCATAGGCCCCTTTGGCCAGCTTTCGCTTAACAACAAAAGGACCATGCCACATGGGTACAAATTTTCCAGCCCCTAGCTTATCGTTTGCTTGATCGTATAATAAAACTAGGTCCCCTTTCGAAAAATTACATGTAACATTTCGATCATACTGAGCTTTAATTCTTTTTCATGAGTCTCGATTGCTAATGCAGCATCACGTCGATTCTCATCTAATTGAGCTAAGTACAACAAAAGTTTTTCCTCTTTGGAAGTGGCTGGAAGTAATTCTATGGCTATTTGCAATGACAAAATTTTGCATTCAATGGGTAACACGCCTTCCAACCCGTAAACAAGCTGAAAAGGAGTGAAACCTGATGATGTTTTGACTGAGGTTCGGCACGCCCAAAGCACTGAAAATAACATGTTATGCCAATTCGACCGATGAATACCAATGATTCGTCGGATCATGGTGACTAGAAATTTGTTGATTGCCTCAACCAGACCATTAGCCTGTGGGTAATATGGAGTAGAGTTATTGTGATGCAGACCAAGTTGATCTGCTAGCTTAGTCATCATGATATGAAATGGCTCCCATGATCAGTGATAATTGCTTGAGGAACACCGAACCTAGCAATTATATGATTGAAAATGAAAATAGCAGCAATTTTGTCGTTTGCCGAAAATGTAGGCATCGCCTCGGCCCACTTGGTAAAATAATATATTGCAAGGATGATATACGCATGCCCCCCGGCCGAGTGAGGGTTACATGTAGTAAAATCGATACCCCATTTTGCGAAAGGACCAACGGCAATTATAGGTTGGAGAGGATCAGGTGGAGCACGCATCTTTCGATCAAAAATTTGGCAATGGTGACATTTCTGGACTGAATTTATACAATCTTTAAATAACGATGGCCAGAAATAACTAGCACGCAATATATTTTGGGTTGTGGCATACCCAGACATATGACCACCACACACTCCAGAGTGACAGTCATTCAGAACCTTTTCAGCTTCTTCATGAGTTAAACAACGACGGAAAACAGAAACCACTCCACAATGATAGAGTGTATCTCCAATAATTCTGTGTTGTTGGGATTGGAAACGTATTTTCCTTCGTTGAGAACGTGAAATTTCAGGCCGAAAAGATTGGGTTTGGAGATAGACGATTATATCCCCATACCATGGATCAAGAGTACTAATAAGAAACAAAGATTCATCTACAAGGGATTCTTCTGCCATAGTTTCAGTATCAGTACGCGGGAAATCACACATTAATTCCACGAAAACCAAAGACTTCTTTGACTTGGATTTTTCAAACTCTAGGTCAAATTCCTGCAGGATAACTATCCATTTGGAATACTTGCCCCCTAGCAATTGTTTAGTCAAAATATACGTCACAGGGTTACAGTCAGAAAGCACTGTGGTTTTGCATAGTAGAATGTAGTGATGAAAACGCTGGACAGCTTAAACAGCTGCCAGGGCCAATTTCTCCACATGTGAATACTTAAGCTTAGTTGGATTCAAAGTTCGACTAAGATAGTAAATCACATTTTTAGCATTGAATTCATCTTCCTGAACTAAAACCATTCCAATGGTGGAATGAGAAGAAGTGAGGTACAAAAAGTAATCCTGGTTGTAGTTGGGAGGATGCAATAACGGTGCATGGGTCAATGCATGTTTAAGTGCCTCAAAAGATTTCTGAGCTATCTCATCCCAAAAGAATGGACTGTTCTGTTTCAACAACCTGGTAAAACCTTTCGTTATCTCGGCATAGTTAGGAATGAATCGACGTAAAAAGTTTGCTTTCCCTTGCAAACTTTGTAGTTGGCGAAGAGTCGAAGATGGAGGTAATTTAACAATAGCTTCAACCTTCAAGGGATCGACACGAATGCCGGCTTTTGAAACAACAAATCCCAGTAAGTGACCCGTTTCTACACAGAAAACACATTTGTGTGGATTCAACCTAATTCTATAATGCCTACATCTCATAAAAATGGCTCGTAAATGAGTGAGATGATCGGCTCTACGTAATGAATGAGCATGTAAATCATCGAGATAAGGCTGCACAATGTGCTTGATGTCATGAAATGCATAAGACATAGCCCTTTGAAAAGTTGCTTTGGCGTTCTTCAACCCAAAAGGTAATTTTCAATAAGCAAAGGTCCCCCATGGACAAATGAAAGTTGTTTTTCGTTGATCAGCAGGGAGTATGTTAATTTGATTGTAACCGGAAAATCCATCCATAAAGGAGAACATTTCACTGTCGGCACAATCATCAATTATTTGATCGATATAGGGAGTTGGATAATTGTCCTTTGGACAGGCTCGATTAATATCCCTATAATCAATACATATCCTTATCGTTCCTTGCTTTTTATTAACAGGAACAATATTCGATACCCAATCCGTTAAAAGAATCGGATATATGAAACTTGCTCGAAGCAATTTCTCAACTTCAGCTTTAATAGCAACAACTTTTCTTGGGTGTATCTGATGCAAACATTGCCGGACGGGTTTAGCATTCGGGTAAGTTTTGATTTCATGGACAATAATTGATGGATCGATTCCTAGCATTTCTTCATATGACCAGGCAAACACGTCACAGATTTCTTGAAATAAGGCTTTATAAGTTTGGATTCCTCATCCGTACAAGGAGCACCTATATGAATGTTTTCAATAATTCCGGGTTTCACCGAAATGTCAATAGGAACGGTTCGAGAAATGTTTCCCAAATTCAACTCAGAATCAGGATGTTTCAATGGATTTTGTGGTTCCTTGACATAATCAGTGGTAAAAATAGAGGAGAAATCATTTTCGAAATGATCAAGCTCAAGTAAAAACAAAGATCAATGATGAAGATCTTCCCATGGTAAATCATCAACAGATAAAATCTCACGAATCTGCTCATCAATATGAACAGGTTCAGAAAAGGTTGTTGAATCTGAGGTTGAGATTGAAAGTGACTCCCCATGGACCACATTCATTGGATCAATTTCGACTGAACTAGAGTCAGAAAACGACTGTACCGCCTGATATGCAACTTCAAATTGACTCAAGGGCATGGCATCACCAAATGAGTCCACCTCGGAATCGGAAGGAACGATCCAAGGATCATCAAGAACAATAGTGTCTAATGAAATCATATGAATGGTTGCAAGAGGAGGCGATACGTTTGGAGGAGGAAAGGAAAAAAGTTCCTAGCAAACCAGAATCTTTGATTAATCCCACCCCAACATCCTTATAAGGGATATCTTTTTTACCGACATGTTGAATACTCTCAGAAGAGGTTGGGTCGGATGAAAAGTAAGTCAACTGATCTATTGTAACTATCTTTCCATTATGAGGGAAGTTAATGAGCCAAAAGACCGATGAAACAATAGTAGTCATCACGTAAGACCAACTACGACCCAAAAGAAGGTTGTAATCTAGAGGGGCATCAACCACCTCCACATCTAGATTAACAGTTTTTCCTTCTACCCCTATAGGTAAATCCTGCAGAATGCCATAAGGATGAAACCCTCGGTCGTAAAAAGCCTTCAAAATCATCGGGGATTGGTTAAGTGTCAGAGAACCAAGTGATTTCCAACACGAAATCAATATAATACACGTTGAAGCTCCCTCATCAATCACAGTTTGAAAGCAAGTCCTGTTTTTTACTAACACTGGGATCTAGAAAGCCATTTGATGAAGTAAGCAAGGTGTATTATTTTCTTAATCAAATATTATAAGGTTGGAATCCTGAACATCAACAGCTCCTATAGCTGACAAAAGCAATTTACGTTGTGCTAGACATGATTACAGCACCTCCAAAGGCGACATTGCTGAAGGGGATATAGCTAAATCTTCAATAATGTTATAGTTCTGAGCAGCTCTCACATGTGGATTGAAAGCTTACTTCCGAAGTATACCTTTAGTAGGCGGTTTGATTACTAAGTCTGGATTAGGTTTCTCGATCTGTAGCAGATCGGAACCAGGAGGAGTTGAAGTTGATGGGTTTGAACTAGAAGATTTTGGTTCCTTACCACCAAGAGGATTCTTACTTCCATAATCTTGCGATCACGCCGTAATCCTAACATGGAACATCATCATAATTGGTTCTTCTGAGGCATTTGAGGAAGAACCTATCATCTTACTATCTTGAGTGGGAAAAGGATCCTTCAAGGCAGTAGGAGTTTGAGAACCTTTGACGATTTTCGAAACCTCAGCTCGATGTGGGCAATCTCTTGTAAAGTGCTCCTCATCACAAATGAGACAAGGATAGCGAGGTTTACATTTCTCAGCAGTAGATTCAGTTTTTTCTGGTTTCTCTTTTGCATTTTGTTTATTTTTCTTCTTCCCTTTCTTTTTACCGTCAGATTTGGATTTGGCCATAGAAGATTCTACAACATGAATATTGGCAGGAACTTCAGCGGAAGCTTCTCCTGTCGAGGAATCTGGTAAAGTTATAATAGGATAATAATTCTTTGTAGATTTCTTCTTACTTTTAGTATTAACTTTACCAATCTTACCATCAGCGGCATGAGACCGTGAAGGAGTTGCAGTTATTTGATTTTGTTTGGGAAGATCAGGGATTTTTTCGCGTAAAGTACCTGACTGCGTATAAACTAAGTTAAGTTACTGAGCCTGAGAAATTACTTGCTCCTCAGTAACTACTCCTGCCTTAGCTATATCCTCAATGATTTTTGGTAATAAGGATTTAACAAACCATTCTGCCAAAATTTGATCCAGGATATAAACTTTCACCAGACGTCGCCATTCATGAATATCGTCTGAAATATATGTAGGCGTTGACTGTTTTAATGACGTTAATAATTTTTTGCCATTGTCATATCTGACAGGCAACTGAAAATGAGTTAAGAACGAAGTAGCTAACTGACTAAAATTATAAAAAGAGCTTCGTGGCAACTCAATGTACCACTTAGCCACAAGACCAATTAGAGTGCGTTGAAAAAGCCTTAAGCAAATTGAATCATCTATAATGGAATTTGATGCACACCAGAGGTGATAGGTCATCACATGGTTTGATGGGTCCTCTCCAGGTTTACCCTCAAACTTTGGAATATCACTAGGCAACTTACTAGGCATTGGCAGCCAGTACAGAAGATAATAAATTGGATCGTTCGTAAGGTGCGAAAAGTCAGGTAAATCCAAAGTTGCGATGAATGGTAACTGATGGTTAGGGTCTTGAAAACCTTGGGAAACAAGACCAGCTCCAGGAGGAGAATACCTTGGATAACCTGGAATTGGATTTTCATTTGGAATATTATATCCTCCCGGAAAACCAGGATTAACCGGACCAAACTAGGGTTGTTGAGATTGAGGTTGTTGATATGTATACCCAGGCTATGGTTGATACTGATAAATTGGGCTTTGTACAGCAGGACTATATTGATACTGTCCCTGGTATAGTTGATAAGTAAATTGAGGTTGACTTGTGACAACCGTACTTGGACCAGGTTGTCCTACAGGCATCTGAACCAAAGTCTGGATTGTAGGTCCAGACTGGGGTAAAGAGGTCTGAGGAGTTGATACAGGAACAGTAGAAACCGAAGTTGTCGATACTCCAGAAGTAGGTGGGATAGATTGAATAGAAGTTGCAGTAATTTCAGTAGTCGATTGAGGCAGAGTTCGAGGCGAACTAGGCCCAAGATGATGAACTACACCAGGTGTAGAAGTTTGAATAGTAGACTGGACGGGTTGCTGGGTTGAACCAGAAACCATGGGTTGTTTAGGTTGAGATGACAACTGCACATTGGGTTGCAAAATCTGTTGAGTTTGAGATGGATCCCACACCATATTCATTCTTGGATAAGGGCCCATAACAGGTTGAGCATATTGAGAACCATAACCAAGTTGAGTGTAGGACTGGTAATTTCCAGTTCATTGAACAAATGGTTGACCAAAAGGTGGTTGGAAACCTTGAGATTGATCTTGACCTTGAGGTTGATAACCTTGAGGCACGTATGAAAATAGGGTTGACCTTGAGGGATATATTGATACTGGGGTTGACCTTGAGGCATATACTGAATCTGAGGTTGACCTTGAGGCATATATTGAGTCTGTGGTTGACCTTGAAGCATGTACTGTCCCTGAGGTATGTACTGACCTTGAGGTTGCCCCCCAGGCAGAATTTGACTACCTTGAGGTTGCCCCCCAGGCGGTATTTGACTGCCCTGAGGTTGCCCCCCAGGCGGAAATTGATTACCTTGAGGTTGCCCCACAGGCGGAATCTGACTACCTTGAGGTTGCGGATTGGGAATAACACCAGACATCATAAGAATTTCTTATACACTCAACGGTGGAGTTTCGTTATGACCAGTTGATACCCCATGTTCAATGGGTTGAGGAGACGCTCCTGAAAAGGTACCAGAAAATCACTGATACCCAGACGGAACAGAAGGACCGCCATATAAAAATGTTTCCAGATTTTGAGAAAACATGGATGACCGGTTTGACATATTCGAAGGAGGATAATAACCTTTAGGCGTTGGATGAAAAGGAATACGAGGTGGTGAAGTAGTGAGACCCGGATTTTCTAAAAAGTTCATCAAATATACGTACCAAGCTTCACTTCGAAAAGGACTGTAAAAGATAGATTCACACTCCCTAAGTTCTATAGTCGGTTGATTTTCAAGGGGAGTTATATCCTCGTCCGAAATAACAATTTCTTCAATAGAAATGAGTCCTGTTGGAAGATTCTGGGTAATGACACTTCCTACCTTGGGTGAACCAGGATCACCAGAAACTGGAGAAGCAAATCCTGAGGATGGAGTAGCAGCAAGTTCAGTTTCAGGTTCCTCAACGAGTTCACCAGTAGAAGAAAAACTACCAGTAAGCTCAAAAATTGAAAGTGGTTCAGAAATATACTCTGTTGCTGGAACATGATAATTAGGATGAATAACCAAAGATGATTCTCCGGCCTTTGGTGACCAAAATCTACTTTCACTAGGTGTGACAAGAGCTCTTAGCCCTTCAAGCTGGCTTGGTGTATATTCGGGAGGCTACCCCCGAAGTCTACGGGATTGTCTCGGTAATTCAGCCACGATTAATTAATTAATTACTTCACACGAAAACAAAGAAAATCTCAAGAAAATCACCTAAAGTCTCTAAAGAACCAAACAATTGAATCACACACCTAACAATCTAAGGGTTCAAACCACACACAAACAATATTTTTCCACATCGAAAACACTAGTTGGTGATGAAATCCAACCTCGTAGAATTCAATACAGAATGGCAGTTGGAACAGTTACCCCGACAACCTGCTTAATGAAACAAACTAGTACAAGTTTCTCCACAAAACCATCTTGAGTGAAGATAACCCCCCAAAGAGTCCAAGTGAGTCTAGTCGACGTCTGCTCCAGGTACAGTGGGATCTTCCCTCCACCGTCACCTTAGGAAAGAATCCTATAAATAATGGCCACTAAGGTTACCAACGGAAACAAATATACCTGGGGGAACAGTCTACGATCTGATACGCACGCAAGGGCAAAGTAACAAAGCTCAATCCCCTTGAAGGCTCCTTGACATAATCCAAGGTTTACCAACAAGTGTCCCCAGGCTCCTCGACAATGGTCAATCCGAGTTTTACCATTTTTAATATGTGAATATCTTCTATCGTTCCCAATGAGGAAGGATTGATTACCTCACTAGTTCAGATATGATCTCGTGCTTCTCCTTTAAGAGGAGCTTTCCCAGAGCATAGATGTAACAATTGGAATTTCTTCCTACTGCAAGATCAACTACTTGTTTGTTTTAACTATCTTGGAGAGTTAATTACTCCCTACTCCAAGATACTAGCCTAAGCTATGTTGGTGAATAAGAGCCCTAAAAATCAAAAGATTGCTAGATGAATTTTAATTAAGCGTTAATTTTATTGGTTGTTTCTTAAGTCAAAAGGTATGGAGATGAAACTTTGTGGTGTGAATACTTGACTCCAAAAAGCTAAAAAATGCACCTAAGATGATCAATTCCTTTCCTTTTCAATGAATCTCTAGCTAAAGGAAGAAAAAACAAACAAAAAACAAACAAAACAAAAAACAAACAAAACAAACAAAACAAACAAACAAACAAACTTTTTGACTTTTTCTTTTTCAATACACTCAAACGAAGCTACTAATTATGCTCACGAAATAAATCCCTTTTCGTTTCAACACTCAAAACTAGAAAAACAATGTTTTCAAAAGAGAAACTAGAATTTCTAGACAACACACTCAAAACTATGAAAAATCTAATCTTGAGATCTAACTTCTTAAAACTAATTGAAATATAAGCTTCAAATGTTTTTTGATGATGTTTTTACTTAGTTATTCAGCAAACTAAGGATTAATTCGTTCAGCAAGACAAATCAACCAAAAACATCCAGCTGTGTTTTTATAAAAAAATGAAATTCACAACTTATGACCAAGTTCGTTCAAAGTTTTGCAAAGAGAAACTAAATCGATTTCTCACCAAAGGAAGATCTCACAAACCAGCTAGACTTATCAAGAAGACAAAAGATTCCAAGGTGATCTAAGGTCTCTTAGGCTTCTAAGCTTCAAGTCACTACAAAGACTGAGTGAGGACCAAACCAAGCATGCAAAAACTTCTAGAAATTCATCCAAAACACAACACCAATGGAACTTACTTATGAGAGACTTTTAACATGATATATGTAGATCTGGACAGAGGATAAAAGTAACAAAAAGAATCTAAACTAAACTACACGAAAAGATTTCAAGATTTTCAAAAATTTTGACAAGGTTCGCAGGCCCCTAGTGAAACCAGGTGCGGTACCGCTCTGTGCAGTAAAGTAACAGTGCGGACAGGTCCACACTGTAACTTAAACAGAACGTCCTCATAAAAAATTCTAAAAAATAAAAATCAATCCAGGTTTGACAAACTACCCAATCCCACACACATCAAGTAAAAACCAGAAACAAAAAACCAAGTTTCTCGAATCAAAGACAAAGGAAAATTAAACAATCAAATCTCGTCCCCAGTGGAGTCACCAATTTGTTAAGCGGATAAATTGTTCTTGCAGACAAGACCGATCTCCCTAGTATCAATTGATATCTAGCAACAAGCAGGACAAGCAAATCTACTTTTCTCTAAACATATTATGATCCATCAATAAAAACTAAGAGGTGTTTTAGACCCTACCTTAAGTCCAACGCTAGTTTGTGGCAACCTTGCTCCAAAAAATTCAAAGAGTTTCCTTTTAATAACCTGCAAACACAAACAAGCACACATCAAAGAACACCTGCATAGCTAATATAATAAATCATGTTCATCATAGTGATCAAGGAGTCTATGAAATAAACCATTAAACAGAGCTCATTGAGAAAAATAAACTTGATTGTATTAACTTTGAGAAAGAAGAACTTTACAACCTTGGTGCCTTGATGTTATACAAGCTCTTCCCTTGGTCCAGGTAGGAATCTCCTTTACTTTGACAAGCCTCAGTCTCTCCCAAATGAGATCAAAAGGTATGTGATCTTTCCTCTCAAAAGCTCAATTAGGAAGACTAAGTTCCAGTAGCATTTACCCTCAAAAATATTCAGCTTTTAACCTCCCAAGTAACCAGCCCAAAGCTTCATTTTATAGTGGAATGGAAGGAGGTTACAGGTCCACCATTGAAGGGATAGAGTCCTCCTTCAAGGGGATAAGCTCCTCACATCAAGGGGTTAGCTCCTTAAGGAATAAGATGCATGCACCCTCAAGGAGCAAACTTGCCAATGCAAGATTCCCTCTAGAAGCTTCCAGAATTGACTCAAAGTGAGTTTTTAAGAATAAACTTGTACCTTTTTAACTTTTACAAGGGTTCGCACCCATAAATGCAGATATAGAGTGGTCAGGTGTGTAGGGGACATGACCAATGGATGCGGTACTGCAGGTAATGCTAAGAGAAAGTGCGAAACCAGAGTTTTAGAGATTTTTAAGGACTTTCTCTCATTTTCAAATCTTGATATGCAAAGCTGAGGTTTAAGACTTGCAAAGGAGGTATGTATGAATGTTGATAGATTCATATTGATTACAGAAAGTTATGGTGACAATTTTTCGTGTAACAGACACAACTTGACATGACACTACTGACATGGATTGACTTGCTGAGGTGGTAATCTCAAGCCATTTTTGTTGTTGCGTAATAGATGTGTTATTGGATGTGATTTCTCTTTTCCTCTGTATAGCTTGATGATGTGGGGTCTTCAATGATCTTTGGTCTTGAGAGGTGGTTGCATATATGTGCTCCTTTTGCTTTCTCTTGATAGGTTTCATTGCCCATCCAGCTATAAGTGAGTCTTCAAGGCATGCTTCCTTCCTACATTTTCCTTCTTCATCATCTTGCCATAACTTGAGAGTGTACATGTTCTTGCAATTCACTCATGATGGGATGACATCAATCCAAAAACTCCCTAGTCTAAGATGATGCATTTTTAAGTAACAAGCTTCTAGAGAGAGCCCAGTAATGTGTATTGTGTTGTCCCAGGTGACAAGGAGAGGGCTTGATCACTGAGACTGCGTAAAGCATAGCTCAAGCTTGATTGAGGAACTTTCCAACACATTCCCCACTGGGGAGAAACATTGCACAGTGGCCACTGGGAGTCAAGATTGCACAGTTCAGGTAGAAAATGGTTGATGCAGGATGAGGCCCTAGGAGATAGATTTGCGCAATTTCCATAGATAAGGAGCATTGGTCAGCAGAGAGGCCTAGAGGATAAATCTGTGCAATTCTTGTGAATAGTGAGCTCCTGCTGAGGAAGGACACTTGGGGAGGCCAAGGGAGGTTGGGCTCTCTACGTACTCTGAGATTCCAACATGCAAGGGAAAATCTTTAGGACTGAAAGTGTGAAATGCGCAGTTCAAGCTAGACTGGAAGGAACTATTGCACAATTATAGAAATCAAGGAAGGTTGTTGAACTCTGGAATTGTGTAGTGAAACTACCCTAGAGGATAGTGAATATGCACTACGCAGTTCCAGTCAGCAAGGTCACATCATTGAGGGTTGAGACTCCACAATGCGTAGCTTAGTCAGGGCCCGGTGAACTTTAGTTTCCTTATTGAGAAGATTTCTGAAAATGGCCAAGTGTGTTGGAAAAGATGGACTTGTGATGAACTCAAACTATAATCACACACTTAGCATACTTTGACGACATGACAACCACAGACCATTGGAACAACAAACAAATCATTACCCTCTGAGTGACTGTCTCACAACAAGAAATGACAAGTGTGACACTTGGGATAGACTTTAGGACAACCGCGACGACACTTGTGCACCTTGCTCAAGACATTGTGTATGAGTCCAAAAATTGTTTACATAGCTAGGACAACCCGTATGCACAAAGATCAACCTTCAAAACCACCAGGAAATGTTTGCAAACATGACATAAGGTCAAACATGGCAAAAGATGACAGTTGAACGAACAAGCGAAAGGGAGAAAAACACTTGGAGGAAACACATTGAATGACTATCAATGCATAAACCGTACATGTCAATGAATACATAATGATATTACAATGATATGAAATCCCTTATGCTACACTAAGAGGTGTATTTCAAAAAGTGTGCTTTGTTTTCCATACCTACCCTCCAAAGGGCTATGCAACAGATGGATGCTTCAAGTGGTCTCAATCTTTTATCATACCATGGGTTCCTTGGTCTTATTATCTGATAACTATATTTTCTCCTCAGCTCTTTGAGAGTCATCTAGCATGTCATCCTTCTTTATTCTTCTTCATCATCTTTTCATAGCCTGGTAGAAATTGTGTATCTGTAATCTACTCATGACAAGATGATATCAGTTTGATAAAGCCCTAGTCTAAGATTTTGAACTTAGATTCACATACTGGGCTAGAACTTAGTGAAAGGTTAGGGGAGAAGGCCTAGTGAATGTGAAATTGCATAGTTCAAGCAGCCAAGGGTCAATTTTGATCACTAAGACTGCATAGTGCACAGCTCAGGCCAGACTAATTGAAATTTCTGCACATTCCTTACTGAGGGAAAGAATTGTGTAGTGTCCACTGAGAGATAGAATTTCACATTTTAAGCAGGCAGTAGCTACTACTAGATAAGGCCCTTAGAGGAAAAATAACAAAGTTTCAATAGGCAATGAGA
The DNA here is from genome assembly GCA_000404065.3 of Pinus taeda. Lineage (NCBI taxonomy): Eukaryota > Viridiplantae > Streptophyta > Pinopsida > Pinales > Pinaceae > Pinus > Pinus taeda. The sequence goes on along the minus strand of APFE030227119.1, from coordinate 289,668 downwards.
ACTGGGTAGTTGAAAGGCCTAAGGGCCAGAACTGCGCGACTTCAAGAGATATTGAGTTCTGACTGAGGGATGGACACTGGAGGAAGAATCTGCTCAGTTTGTATGCCAAGGGAGGCTAGCATTTTTATGGATTGCATAGTTCTAGTAGGAAAGGAAGAGGCTTGAGGGTTGCAGATGTGAATTGCGTAGTTTAGAAAGGTTGGATGAGGCTAGGTTTTTTAGGAAACCTTCGGAATTAGGTTAAGTGTGACATTAGTAGAGCTGATATAAACAGTGAAAAAACTTGACTATGATCACACACTTGAACACTTAGTGATACAACATATACCATCTAGAACATATGAAGACATACTTCGCTTAATGAAACAACCTTTGTGTTAGCTTACAACAAGTGTGGCTTTGATGATAGAGTTTGTGAGGATAAAGGAGACACTCGTGCAGTAGTGCCAAAAACTTTGGAAATGAGTGTGAAACATGTCTATATGATGAGAACAACCCATTTTCACAAATATTTCCCCTTAAAGCAAAATAAACTTCCCTTTGCATTACAAGTGATAATCCCCATGCTCAAAGATGACACATACTATATAAATATAAAATCATCAACGACACTTAAGATTGAAGAAGGGAGCTTGAAATCATCATCTTACCATTAAGTGAATAAGGAATGATTGATCATAGGATCGACAAGAGGCTCCAAAATTCAAGTGTAGGCCAAAATTTTGGATGGTATTGCTATCGCTACAACACACCCTCTTGCAGAGACGAAATATGCATTACAATGACCCTCCTATCCCCATAATGTAGTAAAAAACCTTCTACGCAAGGTGGCTTCCTTCCTATGTCCTTCGTCAATGAAAAGCACATTCCAAATGGCCAAATACCCAATGTTGAGTCAAACTGCACTATCCTAGAAGGAAAAGTGCATTCAATATCAAAAATGACCCCTTGTTCAGTCAAATTGCATTGGCCCTTGAGCTTCCTCTTCCTCCTAGTGATTGGCACATATTCAAGTATCATTGAGTACCCTTCCCTCTTCCCAGTGCACTCTATTCTCAAGACTTGTCCTTGACAAGTCTCCCTTAGCACATGGCATATTCTAAAGAGATAGTGATCCTTTGACCAATCAAAGTACGCTTTCCTAAAGGCCTCCTCCTATCAGCTAGCACATAACACAGTTATTAATCCTCAAGCCTTCATCCTTCACACTTCCCCTTGTTCTCTACGTTAAGAACTTACCTAAGCCTCTCTTCTTCAATGCATGGAATATTAACAAGGCTAAAGGATGCCCTCTTTCATCCTTTGACTAGTCAAACTGTGCTTTCTAAGTCTTCCTCTCTTTCCTTCTTCGTGTATAACACAGTCTTAAGAAACAAGCTCACCACATCATCTCTTAAGCTTCCCCACTGCGTTGGACCAAGGAGACATCCTCTTTATAGTGCATGGAATAATAATAATTAATATTGGAGCCTTTCTAATCCATTTTTGACTTTGACTACGCCCTCATAATCAAGCCTCCTCCTTTCAACGCTTCCATGGGCCTATCATAAGTAGTTCATTCGTTGCGTTAGGTAGTTATAGAATAGATGATTTTAAGACTGGTTTTTCTTTTTCATGGATGATTTTTATTGGAAAATTACCTTCCTAGCATGAAAAGGTAATGCTTAAAGAAGATAGAAATCACAAAGCACAAAGACGCACTTGCAAAGAAGAATCACATAAAAGAACCATCATTAGAACATGAAGCAGATCCTGTACCAAGATAGAAAGAATACATTGCATGATTACTTAGAGGATTCCAATACTAACTGAAGACCCTTTGGAGGATGAAGTTGAATATCAAAGAAAATCTCCCATAAAGATGAAGTATTGATCAAATTTTCCATCAATATTGAAGATATCGCAGCAAGGAGAACAACTTGGCATTTTCACCTCGTCATGAAGTCTATGACATCATTTTCCAAGTTGTGACTTGTACAAGTGTCATCGCTATGTCATATGTGTCCATTTGTCTTTAAACATCATCATGTGGAATGTAATGATGTATTTCTAAGGAAAAGGAAAAAATGTAATGTGTGTAATTCCAATAGTCATATGTGGAATATGAAAATCCACTTAGTCATATATGGACAAAAGAATCTTTAGGAGAAGTCCAAAGGTCATTTAGAGAAGTTCCAAAGTTGTTTAGAAGTTCAAGAGTTGTTTCAAAGTCCAAAGGACACATTAGATGTCCAAGAGTCATGAGGGAAATTCAAGATTCCATTGGAGATGAAAGGTCATTCCTATTGTTATAAAACCAACCTCATAACTCAAGAAAGGGTCTTTCGGAGGCTGAGGATTTGGAAAGCTAGTTGTTTCTGCTTATAAATGAATCATGCAATTCACCCAATTCCACATTAATTGTCAACTGGGGGCTCGATTGGTTATTTCAAGGCTATCATGCAAGGTATATGTAGGCCACATTTTCCTTACCTAACATTGAACAATTAATCATAACATAACAATGTGTAGCAACAATTTGTAACTGTAACAGCAATCAGAGTAACAACAAGTTAAGACTCACAACAACACGCTGAAATCATTTGCAACAAAGAGATAACACAACAGAAAATAAACATATGCACACATCTAATCCAACAACGCTTGGTCAGGAGAGTGGGCCCAACTCCCTGATCAAGGCTGTGGAAAGATCAAGAACTATAAAATACTCAAAAGATCATAAATTATATTAATCAAAATAACATTACAGAGGTCTACTATTACAGCTCATAAATCTCGTATATCTCCTAGCGGTGGCTTTCCCAGCCCCGTAATCACTACTTATACATTTCATTTACCAGCTAACAATGCCTAAGGTTATGGGAGTTGTTTGCCTGCAAATGCATAGCGATTCTTGAGATATAACATAATATAAATATAGCACTTGTGTTAATTGGTAGGTTGAACCACCGTTGTAGCTGATATCCAAAGATAACACTACCAGCTCGATACTCATCATATGTTGAATCATGCTTTTGATCACCATTCCTCCAAATCTACATGGAAACTTAAGCTAGAAAGTCACTTTAGGCAATAATACCCTACGTCTATGTTTCATTGATTAAAAATTCACAAATACATGACAATATGTGTAAATTTTCTATTTCGAATACAAATTGACCAACAAGGACATGAAATGAGTATAGGAAAGGGATAAAAATGCGGGTAAAAAGTGGACAAATTTAGCAACCAACACCCCCCCTCCCAACTAGCATTTTTTCATGTCCTCATGTAGCTCGTCTCCTACACAGATCTATGTTAGAGTCATTGTGGTTAGCATGGAGTTGTAAAAAGTCATATTTCATGGCCATTTTTTCTCCAAGAACCTTGTATCCATCTATGTGAAGGAATTCCTTCCACCAATCCTTGTGTACCACATAAGCTGGTGTGTATTTCTTGGCTCGCAACCAAACAATGGGAAACTAGAATCTCAGACCCATCAGTCGTGTCCCACAAATTTGAATACATGCGATATATCATGGTATTCTGTCCAAAGCCTGAACAAAATTAGGGGCCCCAAAAGGTTCATGTATCCTTACTGCAGATGATGATAAAACCCATCATTTCTGACAGTCAGCTCGGGCCTCCTCCTAACAAGTAAAAATTTTCTTTGTACACATGCCAGTGCACCACTTCTACATTGCTAACCTTTGACCCTTCCATCCTTCTATTCCCAAGAAGGTACGATGTTTTTTACAAATATTCAAAGCCTAACAATGCTCTTCTCGAACTACAAGTGCCATGTTCACTTGGTTCTCTTCAAACATGTCGAATGCTTTCTTCCACTTAACTTAGTTAATCGTGAGGGACATGAAGACTCTCAAATTAATATCCCCTTCATATGGCACTGGATTGAACGATTGATTGGTCCCTAGAAAATAATCATGCATGTAGAGTTCGCACATCAGGTGTTGGTTCAAGATATTTTGACCCCTTAGGATTTGCATAAACTGTATCAGATCTTCGATTTCATGGCTTATATCCTGATGGATTCTCTCCAAACAGACAAATAAGAACTATTCATGAAGGAATAGAGCATAACTATGAGTAGGACGTCGGCACAGCATCACCTATTGTGCCAGAGCAAACATTTCACCTTTGTCAGCCTTCAGTAGCTTCACTTGCTCTTGTAGTTCCTTAATCTTTTTATGCTACTTTTCCTGTTTTTTCTTTGCTTTCTTCATCTAGGTCATGTAATCAATCAATACTTTCACAGCTTGTTCCCAAATTCCTCGTGCTCCTTCCCAGTGGGCTTCCAAAGAGATATACCCCCATTGAAGATGAGATGCAGTAGCCTGCCATTTCTAAATTTCTGCGGTAAACAAGAATTCTCGTGACTGAAACAGATGTAAAAATGGCTCGGTATGTACTGATGTTGAAGTGGTTTCACCTCCAAGATTTGTAGCAGCTCGACCGATGTTCCTCTTATGCTTCCTCTCCCATCTCCGTAAGCATAACACCTACTTCATTATATTAATAATCTCCATTTTTAATTACATATTATCTTTAAATTGTGATATGTACCTTTCCTAGATAGGGCCCCTTCTCTTTTCGCATTGTTCAATGAATTCTTGTTTGATAATGACCTCCTCCATTAATTGTAGCTGGTATTGGATTTGGTGGATTGATGTCAGGAAACTCGTCAATCGGATCCTCTTTCAACCTTATTTATTCTCTCTATTCCTCAACTCTGGGAGCGGCCCCAGCATCTTCCTCCAAAGGTCTTGAAACCTCCACATCTTCCCTGAATGACTCTAGAGCCACTGTGGGCCCTTCCGGAGTAACATTTTCGACACCCTTTTCCTGTGGCTACTCTATTGCCTAGTTAACTTCCTCTATTTTCTCAAAAATTGGTTCTAACCCTTGCAGGTTGATACCAACAGCAACGTTTTCTTCCAATGCGTCTGTGTGAACAACATCAACCACAATTTCTTCAACTTGCCCCTCGGTCGACACTGGTTCTTGTGTAATAATGTCGACCAATAGTCCTTTTATTTACCTAATTTGTCAACTAGTTGACACTGGTTCTTGTGTGACAATGTCGACAATGGTGCCCGTAGTTGTCCCTACAAATTTTTGTATCAGGGGAGAGATCTTTTCTTTCACCGAGCATCTAAGGGAGTAAAATTTTCTTGCCCCTCTTGGCAAGGAGGTAGAAAGTGGAGAATAAGGGATATCCTCCTTGATTTCCATCCTTTCAGCAAGTGTTGTTTCAATTATTTCTCCTTCCCCTGGATGTTCCGCAATTTTGTTCTCCTTTTTTTCCCATGCCACCTCTTTTTCCATTTCGGTCTCTTTCATGATAGTCGATGCTAGTTCTTGTGTAACAACGTCGACTATGGCTTCCACTAGTTTCTCCATCACTTTGGTAGGTGATGTTGGTTCTTATGTAATAGCATCGCCTGTAGTTTCTTCTAATGCCGGCAATCCTTCCATCAATTTAGTGGTCGACGTTGGTTAGCAAATGATGTTGTTTATTTTGTAACAACATCGTCTGTGGCCCCTTCCTCTACTAGCAATTCTACTATAGTCGGCTCAATCGCCAATTCTTCCAATTCTTCGACAACCGACGTTGGTTCTTGTGTAACAACGTCATCTACAGCTTCTTCCTCTGCCACTAATTCATCTTCCTCTCTTATCGGCATCATCGCCGCAAGTTCCTCTTTTGCTAATTCGGTTAATTGTGGCCAAGCCATAAAATTTTGTGACAGGGCATGAACCCTAGCATCCTGACAATCCCATGGTTTTTGAGGACCGCCAACAGTTGACGCGACCAATGAGCAGACCATGCCATTAACTGAAAGTTATTCCATAAGAAATATGGCATATCCCGAGATCGCACACGACGGAACTAAAGGCATGCAAAGAATTTTAAAATGGTATTTGAACAAGGTAGCAAGCCAACCTTCACAAGTAATGTATCGCACCACAAAGTACGTGACCTCGCCCCATGGATGTGGCAAGGATTTCCGATCATATCCACTAACCTTTTGAACCATAGTTTCTCTTGCCTACAACAATAATTCTGGAAATTCTGGTAAGGATGATTTTCGGGTGAACCATTTCTTCCCTCCTTGCAGAAACCCACTGATAGTCGAGAAAATTTATTCAGTGACAGGAATGTCCAGCCCACGAACTCTAGAATAATTCCCTTCCAAGTTCAATGAAAATTCGACTATAACGGCTTCATAGAATCCCTGCAACCTCTCAAAATAGGTGCAACATCCCGCATTTTGAAAAACCTTCCATACATTTGGATGGCATTGGACCTGCGTTGTGTCTTTCAGTTCATGCCTAAAACCTTTCCCACACATTTTATAAGTTGCCGTGTAGCAACACTCAGAGTAGCAGCAAAACCATTGAGGAGAGTGTTATCTGGTAAGGTTGCGATGACAGGGATTGTGGTTGCAAACGATGCAGTGAAAGGGAAATATGGGAAGATATTATGGGAAAAATCCATCGTGGATTATGGTAAATAATGGAAATTATTACAACACATTGGGAAGGACCATAATTCAATGAAATCATACATAGTTCAAGTTCCAATTCATATGGATAAATGTGCAGGTATGGTGGGGATTATAATGATGATGTGGAATGTACTAGTTGGCATGAGGTTCAACATTGATAATGACATATCATCATTGCAGCTATTAAATACAACATTTTTAACATTAATACGATACCTCCCCCCAACTAATGGATGACTTTCCATAGTCATATCTAGTCATGGCGTAAGTGAATTATCAATCAAATCCACGAAGTCGGTTGGGGACGTACCTGGTGACTTATCTTGATGGAGTAACAACACCAGAGGAGTAACCGCACTGGAGGGGTAACAACACTAGAGGAGTAACAACACTAGTGGACTTAGACAATCGCGATGAATAGAGTAACAACACTAGAGGAGTAATAGCACCAGTGTACTTAGACGAAATCGTGATGAATAGAGTAAAAACATTGGAGGAGTAACAACACCAATGTACTTAAATGATCATGATGAACGAAGTAACAACACTATATTAGTAATAGCACCAGTGTACTTAGACAAAATTAGCATCTGCAGAGTAACAACACCAGTGAAGTACTTAGACGAACTCAGCATATGCAGAGTAACAATACCGAAGGAGTAACAACACTAGTGGAGTAGCAACATGAGAAAAGTACCTACTAGAAAAATAATGATAGAGTAGTAACAACATTTTATTGTGTGTGTGTATATATATATTGAAATAAGCAAGAGATGTAGAGGAAGAGTTCTATGCACTAACAATTTCAAAACTAGAATTATCAGGGAGATGTTTAATAAAGGAGTCTTTGGAAACTGGATGGTGATACAATCTGAGGTGATGTCTATTTACAATCAGGGGAGTATGTGCCTTATCAATTGTTACGAGTCTAACAGTCTCGTTATCAAACATCATTTCAACTTCATATCGTCCAATCCATCTAGAGTAGAGTTTTTCTTTAAAATCTTTGAACTGAGATTCATAGAGCAACACCCAATCTCCTCTTTGAAACACATTTTTCTTGATAAATATATCATGCCATTTAGTTCATTGCTGCTGAATTACAACATTGTTCTGGAAAGATACCAAATGAATTTCATCCAACTCATTTAATTATTCCAGTCATTATTTCTAGGCTTTTGAAATATCAAAACCTACTTCAAGGGTTGTCCTGAACATCTTAATTTCGAATTCCACCAAAAACAAAGGGGATTTCCCATAGACAAGCTTGTATTATGAAAATCATGTTGTGTTCCTCCATGTTGTTCTATACGCCCAAAGTGCCTCAAGAAGCTTTTTGGCCTAGTTTCAACGATGGTTTACTACAATGTTCATAAGGATATTCTCCAACACTTTATTTGTACTCTCGACTTGACCATTTGCCTGAGGATGACATAGATATTTCGCCCTATGCTTGATTCCATACTTCTTCATAAATCCTACTATCAGATGTGATGTGAATTGCACATGTCCATCTGAAACTATCTCTCTAGGAGCTCCATATTGAGAAAAAAAATCTTCGAATAAGAAGTCTGAGACAACCTATTATGTTGCTTTCACAACAACCTTGGCCTCTACCCACTTTGTCACATAATCTGTGTAAGCCAGAATGTGGACTTTCTAATGTGAAAATGGATTGAACGGACCAACGAAATCAATAGCCCATTTCTCAAAGGGCTTAAGAACTAGATGAGGTTGTAACAAAATTTCATCTGACTGACCAAGTTGTCCCATCCGTTGGCAACTATCTCACCCTCAGACATATTTCCTTACATCACGAGAAACAGAGGGCCAATAGTACCCCATCTATAACACCTTATGACTTGTGCTCTTATCTACAAAATTCCCTCCACAAGGGCCATCATGAGAAGCTTTGAGGACATCATAGATGTCATCTTCACCTATGCAGCACCAGATTTGTTGATCAGGTCCTGTATAAAAGAGATATCCCTCTATCCATGAATAGTGGGCACTGTGATGGATAATCCTTCATTGCTCTTTGTATGGTAGGAGTTGAGGTACTTTTCATGTAGCAAGATAGTTACCAATATTTGCATACCACGGAGTGTGAGTAGAAATAGCAAAAAGATGTTCATCTAGAAAACTATCCTCTATAGGTGCACCTTCATCACTAGAATCTAGCCGAGACAAGAAATCTGCAACTACATTTTCTTTCCCTAGCTTACCTACAGTGGTGATATCAAACTCTTGAATTAATAATAACCATCTCGTAATATGACCAAGAGTTATCGGTTTATTCATCGGATACCTGATGGTTGTATGATCAGTGTGCATGAAAGTTGGATACCCTGTAACATAATGCTAAAACTTATTAATAGCATAAATAATAGCCAAAAACTCTTTTTCAATTACCGTATAGTTCAATTCAGTAGGAGTCAGATTCTTGTTGACGTAATAAATCGCGTACTGTTTCTTGTCCTCACATTGTCCCAAGACTGCCCCTACTACTGTGTGAGAAGCATCTATAGATATATGAAATGAGAGCTTCCAGTCAGGACCACGTAATATCAGAGCTTTGTAAACTAGTTCTTTGATTTTCACAAATGTTGTTTCACATTCATTTTTCCACACAAACTCTACATCCTTACGTAACAATTGAAAAAGTGGAAATGCTAACTTAGAAAAAAAATCTATAAAATGTCTATAATAGCCAGCATAACCGATGAAACTACGCACTCGTGTCAGTGTTTTAGGTGTAGGAAAATTTAATATTACCTCTACCTTAGTAGAATAAACCTCAATTCCTGGAACTGAAAGCAGATGTCCCAGCACTATTCCTTCTTTCATCAACATATGAAATTTTATTATACTAAGAGAAACATGTCTTCGCTTACATATTTTAAGTAATTTCTTTAATTTTTCCAGACCTTCTTCAAAATAATCTCCATATGGGGTCAATTCATCCATTTAGATTTCAACAGTATCATTGACTAGATCAATAAAAATTCCTAATATTTCTCATTGAAAGGTAGCATGTTCATTACAAAGACCAAATGGGAGGACTTGGTATGCAAAGGTTCCCCGAGGGCATGTGAGGGTAGTTTTATCTTGATCCTCAGGAGCTATTTGGATCTGGTTGTACCCACTAAATCCATCCAGAAAGGAGAATAATTTCTTTCCAGCTAATGTATCAAGGACTTGGTCAATAAAAGGTAAGGGAAAATGATCCTTTTTAATTGCTTTATTTAACTCCTTGTAATCAGCAAAAATCTGCCACTTTCCATTCTTCTTCGGAGAAATGACTAGTGGGGATACCCATCAACTGTCTGATATTGGGTAAATAAATCCCACATCTAATAGTTTTTGTATTTCATCTTTGACAATGCTCTTTAAAGAAGAATAATTCTTCTATGTGGTTGTCTAACAAGTCGACATTCTTCTTTAATGTATCTGTGATGAGTACAGTCAGCAAGGATTCCTTTCATATCTGTATATTCCCAAGTGGAGGCTTCTTTCTATTCCTGAAGGACTTTCAATAACCATTCATACTAGGAAGGTGAAAGGTCGAGATTAATGTTCAACATCTTCCCTAGTTCAATTTCTATAGGAATGTTGTTACGGGGTACAATTATAGGAATGTTTTCAACTTCAGTCTCTAGTTCAATGGCTTCCTGGACATTGCAACTCATAACAAATTCTAATCGCTGGCAATTTGAATCGGAAATAGAGTTGGGACTATTGATAAAGGTACTAATGGCATCATCTTTCGTTTCATCCTTAAAATAGAGGGCCTCACCAATAGTAAGAATTGGTCTAATTTATTCGTTTTCAAGTTCGAGCCATTTTGCAGGTAGAGATTTTTGTATTAAGGTAAATCTTGGTTTATCTTGTGAGCTCGGTTCTTGAAGGGGTTAAAGGATAAAATAATTTGTAACTTCCCCATTATATATTACCATATTTCCCAATCGACACCCAATGTAAGTGTCTACGATCACATCCAAGGTCTTCCTAAAATCAAAGGGTGCCCACCAGCTGGGGATTGGGTATGTAGTACCAAAATATGGACAAGGTACTACCATGAGTCTACCAAAATGGTTACATCTTCAAACTTCCCTACTTGTCTTACAATAGGTCGATTTGTCAATTCTAGGATGGTGGGAGTTGGTTTAATTTTGTGCAGGCCCAAGGTAATCATAGTTGCAGAATTTATGACATTAATTTTTTCCTCCAAGTCTACCAACACATTTGGGATATCAACCCCATTAACCTGTACTATAAGAATCAGGTTCCCTGGATCCCTATCCTTAAAAGGTGTAGAATTCCTCAACTTTATATCTGATAATTTTCCCATAACATGAATATTGAGTGGATCCTTTGGTTTTGTTCCAAGTTTCTTATAGAAATACTCTTTTTTGGCATAAAACGGTATGTCCTTCATAGCCTGAAGTAATGAGCTTTGACAAATAAATTTTACAATTCCCCTAAAAGTTAAATTCAGGACAAGGACTCAATTTGCCCAAGGATAATCTCCTAGGATAAGGTGGACCAGTCTAAAATCCTCTAGTAACAATTGTTTAAGAAGGGGGTTGTTGTTCCACTGGATTTTTCATTGACTCATCCCCAGTTGTTCCAATAGAATTCCTAGGTTCTAATTCTGAGACTTCATCATCAATATGTTCAACAATTATTGGTGAAGTCTGAGTATATACCACCTGACTAGACCGGAAATTTAATTCATTACATTCTGTGGTGGCAATACTGTATGTAGGAAGGTTGAGTGTCTCAACCTGTTGAGCCCCCCTATTGTTTGGATTTGGGTTGGAATGAACAGGATTTTGTGGATGAAGAGGAGGATTACTGGTGGAGGCCTTAGAAGGCAGTCGTAACTGTTGTTATGGCATAGGCTAGGAGAACTATCCTAAAGGACAAGGAGGTCCATGCCAATTCTAGGACCATGAAGGAGTTGGACAAGACTGAGGGAACCATGGTTGCTAGGGTATTGGATATTGACATTACTGCAGCCATGAAGGTGAAAAAGGTATTGGCTGGGGCCCAAAATTAAAATTATTAAAATATTGAGAGGGTTCTTGAGGCATACCTTGATTCATGTTTTGCGGTCATGGTTGTCATGGTTTCCTTGATCCCATGAAGTACAGCTAATCTACCTTTTCATTTTCTCCCTGAAAAATTTCCTTCAGCCTAGGAAGAGATGGACAAGTGTTAGTGGAATGACTATTTTCACATATTGCACAGGTCTCGAAAGTATGCATTGAATAGTGTGCTCAAGATATCAGTACTTAAGTTGTCCAACAAGTTTCCAACTTTTGCTTTTGTAACTCCATCATTGGATGTCTTGATGGTTTGGATCCCTTACCTATGCCTCGTAGCTCCACTTTGACACTTAATGTGCAATTCGCAGATGGTGTCGAATTCTTCCTTTGATATATATCCCTTTCCTACTACGTTCAAAAGTTCTAAAGATTCCTCCCTTAGTGTCCGAAGAAAAATTATCTTCAAGATGTCCTTATCCAAATCACTATCACCTAAACTCTACAAACTGTATTTGAAACGTTCCACAAGGTCATCCATGTTCTCATCCTCTTTCTACATAATCTTAAATATTTCTTCCTTAACATCTTGGGATTTGCAGTAGTCTTGATACTTTTCGAGGAAAATTGTCTTCATATCATCCCATGTAGTAAAAAATTTCCCCCCTACACCCATGAACCATCTCAAAGTTGTTCCCTTCAAAGTGGTGGGGATTATCTTCAATTTATGGGCATCAGAAATATAGTCACACACTCGACAGAAAACATCGAATTCAAGCAGGAATGTGTCCGGATCTTCAAAACAAATACCATGAAAGTTAGGTAATGTTTTCAAAGGAATAGGCTTCATAGGTGCATCACCCCTAATATCTCCAATTTGGAACTCGATAGAAGAATTTGCAGGAGCCCTGAATATATTCCAATATTCACTTTGAATCTCAACAGGTTTTTGTTGTTCGATAATGCATAGTTAAGTCTATTTAACAGCACTTCCTCAATCAAATGGTGCAGTGAATTCGCTCAAGTCTTCTTCTTCTTATTCACTCACAGTGTTGGGTTCCCCGGATCCTCTGCTTGCTACTTCTTCTTCCCTGAATTGTGCTTCTATTATTGGGGGAGATTTTGGTTGTGAAACTGATTGCCCTCCATATCTCATATGAGATATCACCCTAACAACAACTCACAATGATGCTCTTAATTCAGCTTTTGAAATGATTTGTTGGATATAGGTAATTCTCCCTAGATATTTCCTTCCTCTTTTTGGGGGTCTTCCTATGCCCCTTTTATTTGTATCTTTGTTCATGCAATCAGAAAACAAAAGGAAAACATTCAAGCAAATTGAAATCTCAGGACCTGGAGAAGGGTGAAAAATTCCCTCCCTACGATGAGAGATTGGTTGCTAAAAGGAAATAAAAAGAAGGAAAACAAACCAACCACAAAACCTAAGCTAAGGAACTGAAATGAGATAGAAAAAAACTTCCCTTCCTAGGATGAGAGAGCAGTTTCTATGTAAGAAACAAGAAAATCTAATGCTTGGGACCTGAAGCAAGGTGAAAAACTTCCCTCCCTAGGATGAGAGAGTGGCCCTATGGTCAATATTGGTTATCCTTCCATGCCTTCAATAACCTCCCTAATAACGGCACCAAAATGTTGGTGTTTAGATATGAATCATGCAATTCACCCAATTCCACATTAATTGTCAACCCAGGGCTCGACTAGTTATTTCAAGGCTATCATGCAAGGTATATGCAGGCCACAGTTTCCCTACCCAACATTGAATATTTAATCATAACATAATAATGTGTAACAACAAGTTATAATTGTAACAGAAATCAGAGTAACAAAAAGTTAAGACTCACAACAACACATTGAAATCATTACGCAACAAAAAGATAACACAACAAAAAATAAACCTACGCACACATATAATCCAACAGCGCTTGGTGAGGAGAGTGGGCCCAACTCCCTAATTAGGGTTGTGGAAAGATCAAGGACTATAAAATACTCAAAAGATTAGAAATTATATTAATCAAAATAACATTACAAAGGTATGTTGTTACAGCTCAGCAATCTTGTATATCTCCTAGCAGTGTCTTTCCCAACCCCGTAATCACTACTTATACATTTCATTTAACAACTAACAATTCCTAAGGTTATGATAGTTCTCTGCTCACAAATGCATAGCGATTCTTGAGATACAACAAAATACAAAGACAACACTTGTGTTGGTCAATAGGTTGAACCACCATTGCAGTTGATATCCAAATATAACACTACCAGTTTGATAGTCATCATATGAATCATGCTTTTAATCATCATTCATCCAAATTTGCAGGGAAACTTAAGTTAGCAAGTCACTTTAGGAAATAATCCCCTACGACTACACTTCATTGATTAGCAATTCACAAAGACATGACAATAGGTGCACCTTTGTTGTTTAGAATACAAATCGACCAACAAGGACATGAAATGAATACAAGAAAGGGATAAAAATGTGAGTAAAAAGTGGCAAAATTTAGCAACCAACACTAGTCTTGGCCTCTCTAACTTGGCATAGTAGAGAAAACTATTATTTTGGAGAAGTAAGAAGTGACTTAATGTTCCACTACTGAAACTAGTGCCTCACCATTATAAACATGTACTTGGATCTTTCACCTAATAATTGAAGGTCAATGGGCCAAAACATTTTCATGCATATATCGTGAATGTAGTAATACTATTCTTTATATTTTTGTGATATGTGTTTTGTTCAAATGTACTAAGGAAATTGAACTACTTCATTGGATTTGGTACTTATCTTGTTGAAGGTGTGTTGTATGTAATTAATTATTGTTGTGTCTATGTGAACTACTTCGCTATATTACTAATGAAACTTTGCTTGATCTCATGTGTCTCTCTTATGTTAGTAGTATTACTTCCTTCTAGATACTCACTCATGTCTCCCCTCTCATGAAAGTCTCCTTTTACATATTGTAATTGGTGTTTTACAATGTCAACTTACTTGCTTGATCAAGGGTTATGTATATCTTATGTTATTCATTGAAACCAAGGTGAACCTTAAGTTATGGTGGTTGGGTTGATACTCTCGATGGGGCTCCTACTCCAAATGGAGTGAGGTATAATTGGGACTTCACATCAGGGAGAACCCTTGTATGTTGGTGGTATACAGTAGTGTCAGCATCCTGGAACTAGAAGGTGTAGGTTTTAACCCTGCACAAAAATTACCTGCATACAAATTCTAAAACATAGAAAATAAAAAATGTGAGAGCATAAACCATAAAACACATATACACAAAGATTTTCCCCTACATCCCAAAACTGGGACTACCAGCATGATTTTTCATTATGTTCCTTTCAATGTTACAATACATATTTATACATGCCAAAGCATCCAATTTCATGGATTGAAAACCATCGCGTCCAAAACCATGGACCAAAAACCATCACGTCCAAAACCATGTGTGAAAATCATGCACAAAACCATAGGTAGGTCTGCCCAACCTAATATAGGGTCCAAAAAGAAAAAATTTCTGGGGCACTACCTCAGACACCATAGAGGGGGGTTACCTACACCCCTCAAATCCCCTGTGACCCCCCCGCTACGTAATTGGTGCAACGAAGAGGGAGCTCTGCCCCCCCTCTAACCCCCCAGTTAACTAAGTGGGCTAGTCATGGAAAGAATATAACACAACCCAATAATCTCCCACTTGTTGTTTTCTTTCCATAAGGAGCCACAAGAGAGCTTAGTCATTTATCCAGCACTGCAACACCCATTGTTTCTCTACACCGAGAGAACTTCTCAGGGCTTAGAGATTTTTTCAATGCATCTGTAGTATTCTTCAAAGTGTCCACCTTTACCAGCAACGCCTTTTTGTCTTCTATCATGTCCCTCACAAAGTGATACTAAACATCAATGTGATTTGTCTTTGAATGATATGCAGGGTTCTTTGCCAAAAAAATTGCACTTTGGCTGTCACATTCTATCCTTATAGCTCCCTGTACTAACCCCATACTTGAACACAATCTCTGTAACCAATCTGCTTCCTTGCTTGCATGAGTGGCTGCCATGTTTTCTGCCTCTGTAGTTGATAGTGCCACTACGGATTGTTTCTTACTCATCAAGCTGACTGCACCTCCCAATAGGTTAAACACATACCCACTTGTAGATCTTCTCTAATCCAGATCTCCAACCCAGTCTACATCAACAAGGCCACGAATATCCAAGACTCCATCCAATCCTAGTCTTCCTTGGTAGCACAAACCATAATCACTATTGCCACGCAAATACCTAAAAACTCGCTTCATTGTTGTCCAGTGCTCCTTCCCTGGTTTTGACATAAACCTGCTCAATACTCCCACTGCATGTGAAATGTATGGTCTAGTACATACCATTGCATACATCAAGCTACCAAGTGCACTTGCATATGGAACACGAGACATGTCCTCTTCCTCTTATTGTGTCTTGGGACACTGCTCAGCACTCCACACCTACAGGAATAGGAACCTTCACTAGTTTACTATCCTGCATATTAAACCTCTGCAGTATTGTCTCGACATACTTCCTCTAGTTTAACCAGAGCTTCCTCTTTGCTCGATCTCTTTTAATTTCCATGCCCAAAATATACTTTGTAGCACTAAGATATTTCATGTCAAATTTGGAGGACAATTGGGTCTTCAAATCTTAGATAATTTCCTTGTCATTTCCAACCAGCAACATATAATCCACATACAAGAACAAATAAATAACACGGTCACCAATTAATTTAAAATACACACAGTGATCTGCTTTGCTTCTGTTGAAGCCAAGTCCCCGCATAGATGTATCAAATTTCTTACCCTTCAACGCAAATCCTTTAGGTTGCTTCACGTAGATTTCCTCTTCCAAATCCCCATGAAGAAATGTTGTCTTCACATCCATCTGTTCTACCACAAAATCAAAAGCAGTAGCAACATATAAAAGTAATCTAATAGAAGTTACCTTAGCAACAGGGGAAAAAATATCACCAAAATCAATTCCCGACACCTGGGAATAACCTTTTGCTACCAACCAAGCTTTGTATTTCTCCACCTTTCCTTCTGCATTTGTCTTCTTCTTGAACATACATTTGTTGCCAATGGGTTTCCTTCCAGTCGGCAACTCCACCAAATCCCAAGCCTCATTTTTGTGCAAAGATGCCATTTCATCAACCATGGTCTCTTTCCAAAGTTTGCCATCCTTTGAATCTACTGCTTCCTTCACAGTTTTGGGATCATCATCAGAAATAGATAAAGCAAAATTTGAACAGAAAGCAGATGACCTATACCTTTTTGGCTACCTTCTTTCTCGAACTAATCTTCTCATACCCGGAGTTTGTGGCTCTTCATCTTCTGATTCCTCCTCAGTTGTAGAGTCTGATTCTTCCTCCTTAAGCTCAAACTCTATCTTCTCAGGTTCCTTTGGTTGACTTCATGTTTAATAACATCTTTTACCTCTCTGAACACCACATCTTGGTTGTACACAACCTTCCTTGTTACTGGGTTCCAAAGCTTATAACCCTTTAAACCATCCTTATAACCAATAAAGATGCACTTTTCAAATTTATCCAACTTGGTTCATTTCTCCTTTGGAACATGTACATATGCATCACATCCAACACCCTCAAATGTGAAAGAGAGGGTTTCTTACCAGTACATACCTCTTGTGGAGTCTTATCCTCCAACGCTGATGAAGGTGATCTGTTGACCAGGTAACATGCTGTCTCCACCACCTCTGCCCAGAATTTCCATCCTAACTCGGCACCACTGATCATGCTTCTTTCCCTTTCCATCAACATATTTTTCATTCTTTTTGCAACTCCATTTTTCTCAGGTGTGTATGGAGTAGTCTTCTGCCATGCTATACCACACTTCTTACATAATTCTTCAAATTGCTTACTACAAAACTCTCTACCATTATCTATCCTCAACACCTTTATCTTCTTCTCTGTTTGGTTTTCCGCCAAAGCCTTAATACCACAATTCTTACAGAATTCTTCAAATTCCTTACTGCAAAACTCTCCACCATTATATGTCCTCGACACCTTTATCTTCTTCTCTGTCTAGTTTTCCACCACAGCCTTAAATTCTTTAAACCTGTGAATGACTTCAGATTTCTTCTTAAGGAAATATATCCATGTATGTGAGAATTCATCTATAAATGATACATAGTACATAGAATTGCCCAGTGATGGAACCTTCATAGGTCCAAACACATCACTGTGCACAAGTTCTAATATTTGTTTCGCCCTCTTACCACCAAAGGGGAGACTCGCCTGATTTTACTTCCCATACAAACAATTTTCATGGAAATCAAAATCCAGAGAGCTATTACTCATACCTTTACCATGAAGTATTCGAAGGCCCTTCTTTCCAATATGTCCAAGCCTTTGATGAGACAGCATGGTCTTCTCTCCAGAGACCACTAAATTTTCTACTCCACTTTCAGGAACCACAGAACTATTGCACCCATCAGCAACAATTCTACCTTGCAGCTTGTACAAAGTTCCAATTCGAAGTCCTCGCATCAATACCAGTGCCTCCTGAACCATTTTGTAGGTATCCTTCTCAAACACTAGTTTTACACTTGCATCATCCAACTTTCTTACAGAAATGAGATTTCTGGCTAATGCAAGAATATGCAAAACACCTGGAAGTGTTCTAACCCTTCCACCTTGCAACTTCAACTTTACTTTTCCATGACCAACGATTCTAGCCTTCCTGACATCCCCTAAGAAGACATCATCGCCATCATATTTCTCACACTCGCAGAACCACCCTCTATGGGGAGTGAAGTGAAAGGATGCACCTGAGTCAATCAACCATGCCTCATGATCTACATGTGCACTTGAAGAAGCCAAGTACACATCCCCACCTTTATTTGAGGTGGTTTGCACCTCTGCAGAAGGAGCATCATCAGATCCCTTTCCTTTGTTAGGAGCTTTAGATTTACAATCCCTTTTGTAGTGCCCTTCCTTACTGCATTTCCAACACACCACCTTTATAGGTTTTCCTGGAGATCTAGATCTCCCTCTAGACTTAGATCTCCCACTCGATGACTTAGTTTTGTTTTTGTTTTGGGACATCCTTGTAAAGACAAGGCATCACCATTCTGGCTCTCCATATTTTTCTATCTCATTTCCTACGTTAGCAAGGATGAGACTATTTCATCAAACTACAAGGCAGTTGCACTGCTTCCTATTGCAATAACCAAACTGTCAGGCCAGGGTAAATCTAGAATTAATGAGCGAGAGAAAACTGATTGTATTATTCATTAGGTAACCTACATTTATATACATAAACAAAACGGATCAGTTCATCTTCTGGATGACTGTCCAGTTCACCCATCCGTTTCGGATTAGGTGTCAACATTCCCCCCCTTAATCTGAAGGGATGTTGTTGAGTCCAAGCATCGTTCTGAATCTTTCAAGCTTTTCTCTTCCAAGCGCTTTGGTGAAGATGTCTGCAACTTGCTCATTTGTGGAACAATGGCGGAGATGGATTGTTTTGGCCTCAACATGATGTCGGATCAAATGATATTTAGTATTGATATGCTTTGTACGATCATGAAACTTTGGGTTCTTGGCCAACTTTATTGCAGAGGTGTTGTCAATCATGAGTGGAGTTGATTGTACTTGTTTCACCTACAAATCTTCAAGAATTTTTCTGAGCCACACAATTTCTTTTGTTGCTTCAACTGCTGCCACGTATTCTGCTTCTGTTGTGGAATCTGCTGGAACTGATTGTTTGCGTGATCTCCAAGAGACAGCTCCTGATCCAAGACTCATAGCATATCCTGAAGTAGATACTCCAGTTCCTTTGTCTCCATCGAAGTCTGAATCAGAGTATCCAATCAAGCTGAAGTCGTCCACCTGTGTATACTTGATTCCAAGGTCTTGAGTTCCCTTCAAGTACCTTAGAACTCTTTTTGCAGCAGACCAATGTCCCTCACAAGGCTTTTGCATAAACCTGGAGAGGATTCCAATAGCAAATGAAATGTCTAGTCTAGTAGTAGTAAGATAGATGAGACTTCCTATAAGCTGTTTGTACTTTGTTGCATCCTCAAATTCCTTTCCTTCAATAGATGTGAGCCTCAAGTTTTGTTCCATTGGAGTAGAAAGAGGATTGCACTCTGTCATGCCAAATCTGTTTAACAAATCTCCAATTATTTCTTTTGAGAAAGAAATATGGACTTTGGATGTTGGGTTACTTCAATGCCAAGATAGTAATGAACATAGCCCAAATCAGTCATTTCAAAACTTTTCCCCAATTCCTTCTTTATGGATGCAATATAACTGTCATTATTCCCTATCATCAAAAGATCATCTACATATACCACAAGATATACAACTGTTTTGCCAACTTTCTTGACAAATAAAGTTGCATCATCAAGATCAAAATGATTGAAGTTGAGTTTTAGAAGATGCTCAGTTATCTTTTCATACCAGGCTCGTGGTGCTTGTTTGAGGCCATACAAGGACTTCACAAGTTTGCATACTTTATGTTCATGTCCTTTCACAGCAAATCCTTCAGGCTGGGACATAAAAAATTTTTCTTTTAGATCTCCATTCAAGAAGGCAATTTTTACATCCATTTGATGGACTTTCCAACCGTTCTGAGCTGCCAGTGCAAAGAGTGTCCGGATGGTGGCCCATTTTGCTGTGGGAGCAAAAGTTTCCTCATAATCGACCCCTTCCTTCTGTGCAAAACCTTTTGCCACAAGCCTAGCTTGTGCTTGTCAAGTGAGCCATCAGCTTTGTACTTGTTCTTGTAGACCCACTTGCAGCCAATTGGTTTGGTTCCAAATGGAGGATCAACCAGCTTCCAAGTGCCGTTCTTTATGAGGCATCATACTCCTTTTGCATTGCTTCTTTCCATTCATCATGAGAAGCAGCTTCTTTAAAGGAAGTTGGTTCAAAATGTAGACAAAGTTTCAAATTCACATATAAGAAACATCCAATCAATAGGTGTTAGAAGTCATCTACATCACCTCCATTTTTATCGATTTCATTTCTGGTTCCTGTTTTTTTTTTCCAATTTCATCAGGATGAACACTTTCATGTGTCTTTGTCAGCCACTTTGGGGGACCTTTCTGAGATGGTCCAGGCTGCTATGTTGATTGAGTTGGGAGTGAATCAAGAATGAGTCTCCCAATTCTATCAATTACATCACTTAAAGCATCATCCATTGTTGGAGTTTCAGTCGGGGGAGAGTATTCTTCAGAAGAAGATTCCACATGTTGATCTAGTATAGGAATCCCCCCTTCAAGATGGGGAATCTGATTTTCAAATTCTTGAAATGATTTCATTTTTGCGAATCTATCCAAGCAATCAAGTTGCCGCTCAACAACATTGTCAGATTTGGATGATTCAAGAAAAATTACATCTCTAGATATAACAAACTTTTTATTTTCTTCATCATAGAGGCGGTATGCTTTGGAGGTATTTGAATACCCCAGAAAATACACTTACGACTTCTAGCACCAAGTTTGTTTCTATGTACCTTTGGTATCAAAGCATAACAGGTGGAACCAAAAATCCTGAGATGTTTGACCGAAGGAACATGTCCATACCACAATTCATAAGGAGTCTTGTTTCTTATAGCACTAGATGGACATCTATTCTTTATATATGCAGCACATAGAACAGCATTAGCCCAAAACATTATCTTTACATTTTTGAAAAAAAGCATTGATCGTACCATATTCAAAATTGTTCTGTTCATTCTTTCAGCTACACCATTTTGTTGGGGATTATAAGGTACAGTTGTTTGATGTTTAATCCCATGTTGGCGAAGATATTGTTCAAATTCATTTGATGTATATTCTTTTCCATTATCAGTGCGAATAGACCCAATATGAGATTGTGCATCATTTTCAATCCATTTATGAAAATTCTTGAATGTTAGGAAAGCATCAGATTTGTTCTTCAATAAATAAACCCAACACATTCTGGTGTAGTCATCAATAAATGTCATGATATATTTATTTCCATTTGCAGAAGAAACAAGCATTGGACCACATAAATCTGAATGAATAAGTTCAAGTTTCCTATGTGCTCTTGAATGTAAGTCATGAAAACACTATTTGCTTGCTTTCCTAGAATGCAAGCATCACATTGCTTATGTTTCCTAGGAATTGTAGGCAAACCAGAAACACCATTTTTCTTCAATAAGCGGAGACTGTCATAGTTTAAATGTCCAAATCTAGCATGCCATAATAAACTTGATGGA
>APFE030227119.1:255481-266339 GCA_000404065.3 Pinus taeda | reverse complement strand
TTGCTTTGGAGAAAAAATCATTAAACTTCTGCTACATATATCTCCACATATATATTTCTGCTTTGAAAATGATTTTTAGATGGGAAAAAAATCATTTAAAAATCTGCTTTATACCATAGCACTATCATAAAGAATCATTTAACATCTGCTTTATATCACCACATATATATGCAAAATCATTCAAAATCAGGCCATATTCAAAATTCTCTTATCACCATATTTGTCTCTGCTTTAAATCACCATTGCTACACTTCAAAATTCTGTTACAATATATATCAGGCTACAGTTCAAAACACTTCAAAATTCTGCTATAATATGCTTAACCAACTGTAAGAAAAGGCATAATATTACATAGAGCAGCATCAAAAGCAACGTTTTGCAATGCATTGCCCGCTACCAAGCCGTCCGCCTGTCGTTATCACCATAGCACTACCATAACAAATACTTTCTCAACACACAAAAGCTCAGCCTGTATGGTATCCAATAAAGCCAAACCGATCATTGTTCAGTTACTTTAATTGCTTGGACGATTGAACAACTCGGACCGAACAAGTACTAATAACTACAGAGTCGCGGGCTGCTACAGCAAGAAGATCAGCGCATGACACCACTGATCTTATCCACCATTCCAAACCCTCTGACCGAATTCAGGTTAGGTTTTGTTGTTTTTATTTTTCCCGTGAAGTGGGCAGTGTCATCAAGCACCACGCAGGCAGCTCCAGGGATTCAAGGCGGGCAGCTCTACAAATATGGCCACCACGCAGGCAGCTCCAGGGATTCAAGGCGGGCAGCTCTACAAATATGGCCACCACGTAGGCAGCTCCAGGGATTCAAGGCGGGCAGCTCTACAAATATGGCTAACGTATGGATGGCAAACGCATCTTCCACAATGGCAATCGTATGGATGGCAAACGCATGGACTATAATCAAACTTAAATCAGCTATCCATGGCATCAAACAGAACTTGTATCAGCTATCCAACTCCAAGCAGTAGGCAGGCCACGGTTTCTTTCTTTCAGGCCATAGGGTAAGAAAAGTTCAACGCGCGAATGATATCAAATATCTTTGTTTCAGGCGGAAAAAAAAATTTCATAACTGGCGAAGAGCAGGGACGGATGGGTAGGGAACAGTCATACGTTAGGAAACAGTCAGTTAAAAACTGTTCATACGTTAAAAACTGTTCACGCCAATTAAAACAGTCATACGTTACCAGAAGTTGGGTCGGGCGTTTTAATGAAGGCAGCGGTAGTCTAAGGCAGCGGCAGTCTTCAGCAGCTGCAGTCTTCAGGCAGCGGCAGGCTCCAGGTATTCCAGGGATGTCAAAGACTGAGCAGCTCTCAAGCAGGAGTTACAACTATTTCAGGGACCTGTGCTCTGATACAATGTCAGGCCAGGGTAACTCCAGAATTAATGAGCGAGAGAAAACTGATTGTATTATTCATTAGGTAACCTACATTTATATACATAAACAAAACGGATCAGTTCATCTTCTGGATGACTGTCCAGTTCACCCATCCGTTTCGGATTAGGTGTCAACACAGACTATCCCACGAATCTGGTAGAGAACACAACAAACTGAAGCACTTATATTCATCTGAAATTTTAATATCAATAGATAATAACTAACTTACCACAGTATTAAATGTGTTCAGATGCTCTGTCACCGAGTCTCCATCTTTCATCCTTAGGTTATATAGTGTTTTCCATAGGAACAGTTTATTCACTAGAGACTTATATTGGTGCAAAGTCCCTAACTTGTCCCACAAAGCCTTCATCATAACTTCCCCTAATACATTCAGTAATACTGAATCTGAGACATGCAATCATATTGTGCTCTTTACCTTTTGATCCAACTTCTTCCATTCTTCATTAGACACTCCCATTGGTTTAGTACCTAGATCCACCACGATCCACTGATCTTTATCCACCAACAAATCCTCCATCTTGAGTTTCCATAACTCAAAACTCTAACCATTAAATTTCTTGATCTCTATCTTTCCACTGCTCGCCATCTTCTTTCACCACCACAATCGATCTCGTAGATCTCCCACTAAACAGGGTCTACCATAGGCTCGAGCGAAACCCCTTAGTAACAAAGGAATCCCCTTGAAGCCAAAACAATTCTGATACCAAATGTAGGTTTTAACCCTGTACAGAAATTACTTGCATATGAATTCTAAAACATAGAAAATAAACAATGTGAGAGCATAACACATAAAACACATATACACAGGGATTTTCCCCTGGATCCCAAAATCGGGACTACCAGCTTGATTTTTCATTATGTTCCTTTCAATGTTACAATACATATTTATACATGCCGAAGCATCCAATACCATGGACTGAAAACCATCGCGTCCAAAACCATGGACCGAAAACCATCGCGTCCAAAACCATGTGTGAAAATCATGCACAAAACCATAGGTAGGTCCGCCCAACCTAATATAGGGTCCAAAAAGAAAAATTTCCAAGGTGCTGCCTCAGACCCCATAGAGGGGCGTTACCTGCACCCCTCAAACCCCCTGTGACCCCCCTGCTATGTAATAGGCGCAATGAAGGAGGGGCTCCGCCCCCCCTCTAACCCTCCCGATTAACTACGTGGGCTAGTCGTGGAAATAATATAACACAACCCAACTAAACACATATCTAACTTTCTTGGTTTTTGTAAATCTCATGAAATCAATTAGGAACATGTTGTGTGTGTACTATTCACCCTCAACCTTGAAGTTAGTGTTAATCAATGGTGTCATATCTTACATCTTCTTCCATCCATTCATTCAATCAATTCCTTAAGGAGCTTCATCAAGATTTTGATAGGTATGATTACCAAGATGTTCTTAAAAGAATTAATCAACTAAGAATGTACCCTAATGAATCAATTGAAGATTTTTCTAATTGATTCCTTCACTTATGTTATGATTTTCCTAGAGAAGATATGGATTCGGGCTTCCTTAAAAGGAAGTTTTAAAATTTGGTTCAAATATATTTACACGATGAGTTTAAACCCCATGATTATTCTGCTCCCCCAATTTTTGTAAATCATGAGACACCTCTAATTTCATAGGAGGAACCTACTACTCATTTTATTCCTTATCCTCCTCCTTTTCCAGTACCAATTGGGGTGCCTATATGTATTAATGATCAAGTGGGGAAATTTTCAAATCAAATTCCTAATCGATCTTCCCAACCATTATCAACATCCCATGATCTTGATCTGACTGAGGATAATTTGGAATGATTCATGGAACCTAAGGTGAAGGGAAATCCCATGATATGTCAACATGATATTATCACTCATAAAACCTGTCTTGGATATGATTTGAATCCCTATCATCCTCTATCATCTCTTTCTCATGATCCCTTTCCCCTTGATCCGCTTGATAAACCTATTCCAAATCCAAGTACTGATCAGATGCAAGGAAGTCACATTTCATGGGTAGAGAAGCAGAAAGGTGAAGATTCTTTCATTATTTCTTCTCTTTTTCAAAGTACTCCATGTGAAGATGGTGTTTCTCCATTCTTGGATGATATATAATCTAGTAATATTAGTAGTCAATCAAATGAAATCAATTTTCCTAATCCATTTAAAGTCTTGGGAGACCATCATTTTGATGATGATGATTCTATTGATGTACATGGTGATTAATTCCCAATTGCATCTACTGATCTTTCTGATTCTAAAGAAGCTTTTGAATTAAAATATTCATATCCATAATCTAATTCAGTTAAATAAGATGCTCTTATTTAAATTTCCTCTTCTGCTCACTATAACTTGAGCCCTATTGTTTGCAATGCATACTCATTGAGTTCATCATATAATGAGTTGAATTCTCAATTGACACAAGGTACTGAGATTACCCATGATGAAGAAGAAGGTAAGGAAATCATTGAATATCCATTTTGTTCCTTCTCATTTCCAGCCTTGCATGAAGAAAATTATTATGTTTAGGTCACTCATGAGATTGATCCAATCTATCCATTCTTAGATGTTCAATTAGAAGAATATTTTGACTTGCGTAATCTATTCATTGAGGTTGCAAAATCAGATCCAATTAGTGATGAAGATGGTTTTCGTCTAGATTGTGGTGATCTTGTTCAAATTACTGATAGTAGTCATCCACACACCATGCATGATCTGATTCAATATTTATAATGCAATTCTACAATTCTTGAAAGTTTTGGAACTTATTAGGAACTTGAGTAACTTCAACTTTTGTTGATGGCAATGTCAGGTTCTTGCGACTTTGGTAAGGTTTCTGAACTAAATCAGATCTAGATTTTCTTACGAAATTATTTCCTTTGCATGGTTTCACCAAATGTAAATTCCTTCTTGAAAGATGTTTGGAATTCCGGATATAGTTTTTCTAACTTTCAAGCTTCAGTTTCTAATTGGATTGAAGGCTATTTTTAGTTAGTTCATCTCCTTGTAAATATCTTATGTCAAACTCAGTTTTGGAGTGTATACCTTTCATGGATGTACAAAGCCGTGAAGTTTATCATTTTAAATATTATCATCGACTGAAAGATTTATACTTATCAGATACTTTTGAAAATAGTCAACTCCTAGTCCTTCTTGTGAATGTTATAATGATAATTATTTTCTTCATGGCACTGGATGTCCTCTTGAGTGTTAGTGAATGCTTGATATATGTTGTGAATAAAGTTCCTCTTTTCCATCCATTGCATATTGATTGGTTTCATGTGTTTGCTATATTGGCATTCCTTTTGAATAATTTTGATGATTGTGATCTCGTATAGTTTGTAACCAATGACAAGGAAATGATTTTTCATATTCAACATATGAGGAAGATAATCATATTGTTCAAAGAATTTGAAAATTTTTAAAACTGATTTATTTTTATTTCCAACTAATTGGAACCCTTATGCCTTAATTAGTCCATCCGATGATAATTCTAGTATTAACAATTGTCATTTGACCATTAATTTTCCTACTAATGTATCATATGATAGTCTTTTTGCATCAATTGTGTAACACCCCTCGTGAAAATTCCATGTAATAAAAGTTAATAAAGGAAAAATAATAACCAGCATTGATGGGACACTTATTCCAAGCTAAATGTTGGGAAAGACATCCTAGTGTAGGTGTTCATCGGTTGTTTAATGGCTAAGGAAATTGGAAAAGACAATGGCTAAGGTTTTGGAAAGGCAAAATGGCATTTTTTGCACATTTATTTATGAAAATAATGGAAATTAGGAGAAAAGGGAGGTGAAAGGTCACAATTTGCATAAGAGGAGGAAATTCAAGGAAAATAATGGAAAATGAAGAAAATAGAGGCCTAATTCATAAAAAGGCTTTTGAGGATCAGTTGGAAACCTTTAATTAGTTCAGTGTTGGAGCTCTCCCATTATTCTCTCTCTCTCATAATCTTGGATACATAGAGTTTTCTTGGAGAACTCTTGGAGGGTGTGGCATACTTTGATTTTTGGAGCAAGAAGGAAAAGGAAGAGCAAGAAAGCACAAGAGGACATCGGGATCGGCAGCGACAATGTGATTGCTTGCAGGTACAGAGTTACATGTATTTTCTCCTCACTAGTTTTGGTATGCATGGCATATGCATGTGGTCTTTTGGTCGTGATTTGTCATTGGCATGGAGGATGGTCAGGATTGATAGTGGATTTCCTAGCCTTGCCATTTCCTAGATAGCCATGGTGATTGTGGATTCATTTTCATTGTTTTTTTTTTGTTGGTTCTCATGTTTCTTTAGCTTGGGTTGAGTTATTAGTCTTGGAGCCTTGGTTGGACAAATTCTCTGGAGCCCTATAACAGCTTGGGTTGAGTTACTGGTCTCGTAGCCTTGGTTGGAAAAATGATCTGGAGCCCTTGGTGGGTTGAGTTACTAGCCTTGGAGACTTGGTTGGACAAATGATCTGGAGCCCAGTAAAAGTTGTGGGTTGATTTACTAGTCCTGGAGCCTTAGTTAGAAAAACACTATAGATCCCTGGAAGGATTGGATAGAGACTGATCTGATGATGGTTTTTTGATGTCCGACCGTGAGGTGGAATCATTGTTTGATGGGTTGAGGAGGATGGCCTCAGGAAGCCCTAGATGGTTTTGGATTGATGTGTTTTATGAGATCCCACATTCATGCTTGGAATATGGCACGTGGGTGAATGGCCAAAGAGAGATTTGGCTCAGCCATTCTACGGTCGGGTGGAACATGGAAATCTCATCCTGGGTTTGGATTTTGCATCATCAATATGAGGTTATTTCTCCTTATATTTTTATGAGTATTATACTGGTTTATATGTGGATCATATGGTTTTTAATTTCATTGGTATTTATGTTTCTATTATTTTTTTTATATATATGTTTTATGATAGAAGCTATGTATGGCTCTCATCATGTTTTTACTAGTAAATGAAAGAACAATGTATCTATGACCTAATGGATGAAATGGCAGTTGATGTGTTGAGGCATTAATGTTTCTTAGCTATTCTCAGCTAAGTATGAGCCCCTTATCCTCAGATATGTTATTTACACCTGTATATTACATATTTGTGATATGTTTGACAAAATGCTTGTCATGGCTAGTAGGGTCTAGTTAAGGTCTCATTCAAGTGATTGCATTTATACTGTCATTTCCTTGTTATTTGATTGTTCTGGAGATGTCATTCAATTCTGGCCAGTGACCTAGGCTCTTGGCTTGAAAAAAGTGGCTCAAATCCCAAGAACGCTGGCACAACACTGTGCAAAAGAGTCCCTAGACATTGGCTTGTAGGTGCGTGAGGGTGTCCAAAGGTCCCTGGACATTGGCTTTCCCATAGCATGAGAGTGTCCAGAGGTCAAGTGGTCCAAAATCTCAGTGGGGCGCAGGGGTTGGTTGGCAGAAAATTTGGATTAGTTCCAAGGGTCCTAATGCTGATGTTGAATTTTTGTATGGTGTGTTTCCATCAATTCCACTTCCTTAACATGACTTAGGAGGTCGAATCATATCACATTGGCCTCTCGTCGCATGTTTACCCCGGCTTGCTAGTTGCTTAGGTAGATGTTGGAGGAGAGTGTTATAGAGTGGTATCAGAGCATGGTTCACCCCTCGAACTGGATCGGTTGTGTGTTGTTCATGCTTGCATGTCAATTGCATGTGTGTCTCTTACACTTTCATTCCATGTGCTTGTTGCATTTACATGATGTTGATCATGGATATAGTGATTTCATCCTGTGGAAGTTGATGTTGTTATGGTGCAGTGCATTGTCGTAACTGTATGACTAGTTACATGTCATTATATGTCGCTTACGTGGAGCATTTGTACACTTGGTTACATTCTGGTATGTTTTGTTACATTCGTGTAGGCTTGGTTACGAGTATTTTTGTTTATGCTTGATTATGTTTGTTTATGCATGTGTGTGGTTGGTTATTGCTTATGCATGTTAATGATTGCATGTGGTCAAGTGTACATTGATGTAGTGGGTGTTTTCATGCATGAGGTCGTGATGTGTGTTGTTTTTAATGTCATGCATTGATGAATGGACCCTAGCTAAAATGATGGTTGCATGGTTATATGCTTATGTGTTATGTTTCTATATGTTGTCATGATTATGTTATACATGTATCACACTGATTTTTTGATCTTGCAGACAAGATATCCTCCCTGAGCTACACTAAGGTATGTTTTTTCATTGTGATTTGGTTTAGCTTACATGATATACATTGCAGGAAGAAATATCAAATGGCTAGCAAGATGCTAGACTACAAAGACTCTCCTTTTGAATCAGAAGAGAAGTATGGTGTTGGGAACTCTTCCGATTTGGCAGATACACTGAGAAGCTTAAAGGAAGAAATAAGGAGTTGTAAGGCAGATAATGACAGAATCATACAGGCACAAAAGAAGATATCATAGGTAAATGTAGTGATACTTCAGAGCTTGTCAGATTTGCAATGACAGGGGCCACTTCGGATCAGCCATGAGTAGGAGGACAAAACTAATGGGGCATATGGTAGTAGACCACATGGTGGTCATAGGTCACTTAGCAATGACACAGTTAGAGATGGAAAATTGTTGGACATTCCAAATAGGAGAAGGGATAGACACATGTACCATTCTAGTTATGGTTCTGACAGACATGATGATCGATATGGTTATCATCCTTACAGCAGGAGTGAAAGGGGATACTTTCTGGATGATTTTAAGAAATAAAATCCACCTACATTTGATGGGGAGATGAATAAATCGCAACATGCAAAGGCAGAGTTGCTTGGTATGAAGAAGTTCTTCAAGTTGCATGATTATTTGAAGAACATTAAAGCCAGAGTAGCTACATTTAGTCCCAAATTTAAAGCAAAGATTTGGTGGGAAGATGTGAAGAATGTCAGAGGTATACATGAGGAATATTTGACTTGGAGTGGGTTTGAGCGTCTATTCAAGAGTAAGTAACTATCATAGAGATACTTTGATGACAAGGAAAAGGAATTCTATGAGCTAAGGATGGGATCCATGACATATTATGAGTACACTAGAAAGTTCTTGGACCTAAAGAGGTATGTGACTTACCTCAAGGAGGAGAAGGCCAAGATTTAGAGATTCACTAGTGGGTTACCAATGGCTTTCAAAGATAAGATTGATTTTGATGAGTCTAGATAACTAGAGGAGGCCATTCGAAAGATAAATCACTACTTAACAATTGAAGTGCAAGTCTGAGACTAAACTAGATTGGAAAGGTAATGCCAAGAACAAGGGAAATGGGGCAAGAAGCAAGTAAGACCACAAGATTTAGGTAATAAAGAGAATCTTGCACCACCTAAGAGGTTCAATGCATCAAATAGAGGGTAGGGATATTGATTTGAGGAGCAGAATAAGGAGCCAGTACGGTGTTGTACTTGTGGAGGAGATCATCGCAGGAGGGATTTTCCACAATATTAGGTTGGTAGACCTCAAATATACAGTGTACAAGACACAGATTGTTGGGGATGTTGTTTAAAGTGTTCCTCATATTTATGCAGCATTGGATAACAAACAGGCAGACCATTAGGCATCTATCATTGAGATGAATAGTAAGCTTTGTGATTAAGTTATTTCTATTTTGATTTACCCTGGATCTAATTATAGCTATGTTAGTCTTGACTTGGTGGATAAGTGTGGTTTGAGTAAGGAATTGCATGCAGAATCTTGGTTAGTGTAGTTGGCTACAGGTACGAAGAAGTGAGTTCATCATTGGGTAAGAGCTTGTGTAGTTGATATGAATGGTATGCCTACTATGGCATATTTTAAAGTATTACCATTGGGATCATATAATATGTTATTTGGCACGAATTGGTTGTACCGTCATATAACCAAGGTGGATTGTTATGAAAAATCTAGTGAGTGCTTGGATGACAATGGGGAACCAAGAATCTTACAGTGAAATAAGAAATCCATATCAATTAGGATGGTGATATTTATGCAAGAAAAGCGTGGTCGCAGAAAATGGTGTATATTATTTGCAGTGCACATTTCTAGTGACAAAGGTAAGGAAGTTCAGGATGCAAATGTTTTGAGCAGGTACCCAGTTCTACAAAAGTTCGAGGATGTATTTCCTGAGGATATTTCAGATTTTCCATCTCACAAGAAGGTAGACTTTTCTATTAAGTCGGTGCCAGGGGTAGCTCCGACATCAAAAGAACCTTACAAGATGAGCACACCTAAGTTGGTAGAGTTGAAGATACAGTTGAAGGAAATGTTGGGCAAGGGATACATTAGGCCAAGTGTATCACCATTGGGTGCACCATTATTGTTTGTGAAAAAGAAGGATGGTACTCTCAGATTTTGCATTGACTACAGGAAGTTGAACAAAGTGACCATCAAGAACAAGTATTTGTTACTGAGGATTGATGACTTGTTCAATCAGTTGAAGGGAACAACAATGTGCTCGGATATTGATTTCAGATGTGGATATCACCAGGTACGCATCAAAGAGGACATTTAGAAGATAGCTTTTCAGACTAGGTATGGGCATTATGAGTTTGATGTAGTTCTACTTGGTTTGACTAATGCTCCAGCTAAATTTATGTGCTTGATGACTATTGTGTTGTGTCCATATTTGGATAAGTTTGTATTTTGTTCATTGATGACAATTGGTATATTCTAAAAATGAGGAAGAGCATGTCGAGCATTTAGCAGTAGTGTTGAAGTTGTTGAGAGAGCATCTGTTTTATGCTAAGCTCAGTAAGTGTAACTTCTCTATGACTGAGGTACACTACTTGGGGCATGTCGTCTCCAAGGAGGGAATTGTAGTAGATCCAGAAAATATAAGAGCCATCATGGAGTGGTTAGCTCCTAAGAATGTATATGAGGTGAGATATTTCATGGGGTTGGCAGGCTATTATAGGAGGTTCATCAAGAACTTCTCATAGATTTCTTATCCTATTATGCCATTGCATAGGAAAGGTAATAAGTTCAAATGGACAAAGGATTTTGAGGCTAGTTTTGAGATGCTTAAGTAGTTGTTGACACATGCACCATTGT
Organism: Pinus taeda; assembly: GCA_000404065.3. NCBI lineage: Eukaryota > Viridiplantae > Streptophyta > Pinopsida > Pinales > Pinaceae > Pinus > Pinus taeda. The sequence goes on along the minus strand of APFE030227119.1, from coordinate 255,878 downwards.
TAAAGATTTCATATATGGACAAAGAGTTTGTAGTATGCACAGATGTTTGCAAGAAAGGACTTGGTGGATTCCTTATGTGGGATGGATAAGTGGTACGCTATGAGTCGTGGAAACTGAATGAGCACGAGCAGAACTACCCAACACATGATCTTGAGTTGGCAACGATTATACATGCATTGAAGATGTGGAGACATTATCTTCTATGTAGGATATTTACAATGATGAGTGATCATAGTGGTTTGTGGTATCTATTTGACCAATCAAATCTGAATGGTAGGCAGGCTCGGTGGTTGGCTACAATCAATGAGTTTGATTTTGAGATCAATTACATTAAAGGAAAAGAGAACAGAGTGGCAGATGCTCTTAGCAGTCAGATACAGGTAAATCACTTAGCAGT